>LVTN01002128.1:2745-19523 GCA_001649415.1 Musa itinerans | reverse complement strand
TTTTAGGTATCCATTTGACCTTGGGTGCCTCAAAAATCAATCTACACAACTTATTATGTTGCACTGAGTTATTTGAGGTTCCTTTAGGAACCCAAATCAATTTATGTGGACTATGTCTCTTAAATGGACAATAAGCTATATGTTTGGGTTTGCAATAAAAATTACATTTAGTGCGAGGTGATACATGCAAGGTTGGGCGTTTAACAAAGATGGTTGGATTTTTTATGAGTGTTGCTCACAAATCCGATTCCGCCTCTTCTATGAACGTGACCCTTATTGGCAAGGATCATGTTTAAGGACTTGCTACCAACCTCAAACTTTTCTAAGATTTCTTTGAGTAGTAAGTTTTCCTTTTTAAGTGTTCTAATTCATTACATTTTGTGCAAGGAGCTAAACTATCATTGTACTCAACTTTTAATTTATCAAAATCACTAACAAGAGAAGCATGCTCCCTTTTTAACAGTTTATATTTTTTACTAACTAATTTACATTCATCCAATAAATCATGAAAAGCACTTAGTAATTCATTAAAAGATAAATTTAAATCTAATGAACTGCTTACCTCATCTCCGATAGTCATTAGTGCATAGTGAGCAACTTGCTCTGTGTTGGTTGGCTCCTTTTCTTTGGATGCACTTGGCTCCTCTTCTTCTTTAGTTGCTTTTTTTTTGTTTAGGGACATTCGCTTTTGAAATGTCCCAGCTTCTTGCATTCATAGTATATAACTTATTCTTTCTTGGGTTCAAATTTATTGTTAGTGTCATTTTTAAATTTATTTTTTTTTATGAATTTTTTAAACTTTCTTGTCAAGAGTGCCAAGTCATCATTATAGTCCTCATAACTTGAATTTTCTTTCAAGTGGTCTTCTTGAGTTCTTAGTGTCATATCTTTCCTGTTCTTTGGAAGGTTGTTCTCAAGCTCTTCAAGAGCATTGCAAGTCATCTCATAGGTTATTAGTGACCCAATAAGTTCTTCGAAAGGAAAGTTTAAATCCTTGGCCTCTTGAATGGCCATTACTTTAGTGTCCCAACTCTTTGGAAGGGATCTTAAGATTTTATTAATAAGTTCAAAGTTTAAAAAATATTTGCCAAGAGCTTTTAAACTATTGACAACATACGTAAAATGAGTGTACATGTCGACAATAGTCTCGCTTGGCTTCATTCGAAACAATTCATAAGTATGAACTAAAAGATTTATCTTTGACTCTTTTACTCTACTAGTGCCTTTGTTAGTGATTTCGAGTGTGTGCCAAATATCAAAAACCGTTTCACAAATAGACACTCGATTGAACTCGTTTTTATCTAAAGCGCAAAACAAGGCATTCATAGCCTTGACATTTAAAGCAAAAGTCTTCTTCTCCAACTCATTCCAATCACTCATTGGAAGGGAAGACTTTTGAAAGCCATTTTCTACAAGGTTCCATAAGTCAAAATCCATTGAAATTAGAAAAATCCTCATTCTAGTCTTCCAATATGTGTAATCCGTCTCATTGAACATGGGAGGACGTGTAATTGAAAACCCTCTTGGTTGCCGGCAAATGTCATCTCTCTTCGGTTTCAAACCAAACAAGAGTGTGATCTTACTCTGATACCAATTGTTAGGATCAACAACGACACTAAGAGGGGGGGGTGAATTAGTGTAGTAGAAAAATTACATTGATTCGAAAGCCTTCGTACGATAAAAATCGATTTCGACTCAAATCGTTTGTTTCACTTTGAATAAGTAGAGAAGAGAAGATTGGGCAGTTTTCAATGTGGTAAAGTTAAATGCAGTAAAGCGAAATTGCAGTAAGGAAATAACACACTGGAATTTATAATAGTTCGATCATTATGACATACATCCACTTCCGATTCCTCCTCCATCGAGGTCACCAGCATCCACTAATGGTCCTCCTTCATTAGACGAAGACCAACCACCTCTTTAGAACGCTTTCTCCTTTTCACAGGTTTAGATGATAACCCTTACAAGCCTCACACCTCTTTCTTGGATGATTACAAAGCTAAGAGAGGGAGGAGGAGGACTCTTCTCACTTTTACAACACTTTTAACACCCCAACACTTAAGATTTTTCCTCACTTTTGATTGCACTTTGTTACCCTTTTATACAAAAAAGGGTGGGGTATTTATAGGCCCCAATTGCTTCAGAATTAGAGCCAAAAAGTGTCACTTCCCCAGATTTCAGGGTACTAGTGGTACCACCACCATTATTAGGCGATACTACCGCCTAACTCTCTAACACTAGGTGGTATCACCGCCCAATCTAGCGGTACCACCACTTAATAGAGCTATCAAAGACTAAGCTCTGGCAGTACCACCACTTGACAAGCGATACCACGGTTGGTAGGTAATAACTGCCGGTGGTACCATCGCCTAGAACACTTTGGAGACCGAGTCCCAAGCGGTGCCATCGTCGGTCGTGACTTTTGGTGCTAATTGGGCTATTCAATTTGGCCCAATTCAGCCCTTAACTGAGTTAGTAGGATTACCTCTAAATCCTAACTCAACTTAAGGTCTAACTACAATAATTAAGACATTTAACAAAGCAATCTTGTTCCGGTATATCAATTGTTCTTCCAGCAAGTTTCCGACGATCTTCTGGCAAACTTCTGATGATCTCTCGGCAATGTTCTAGCGGATTTCTAGCAAGCTCCTAGACTTCACGATGATCTTCTTGGCAAGTTCCTATAAGCTTCTTTTGCAAGCTCCTGGACTTCTTGGTTAATTCCGGTAGAACTTCTGATGAACCTCCGGACTTCCGACGAACTCTCGAACTCCCAACAAAGTCTCGATCTTGACCCCGGCACAACATTTACTTTATATCTTACCACTATCATAGTTAATCCTACACACTTTTCTTAACGTATAGATTAGATCAAACAATTTACCAATTGATTTTATCACCAAAATATGAGATTTAATAGAACCGTCGGTGGCATAGTCTCCGAGACTATGTCAGGCGGTGGTACTACTTGTTGGGGCAGTGGTACCACCCAAACACAGTCTCTGAGACTATGTCAAGCGGAGGTATCGCCAAACTGGGTGGTAGTACCACCTAGACACAATCTCTGAGATTGTATCAAGCGGAGGTACCACTAGACTAGGCGGTGGTACGGCCCAATTTCAGTGCTATAGGCGGTGGTACCGCCAGTACTCGGAAGACCCGAGATGAGACTAGTTTTGTCTCTAAGTTTCAATCCATTTGGAGCCTATAAATACCCCTCTTATCCCTAGTTAACAAAAACAAGCACAGAGAACGTAAAAGTAGGAAAATGCTATAGCAATCACTTGAGAGATCCCCTCTAGTTTTAAAGTTTGGAATTCTGTTTAGGGAGGAGTGAGTGCTTATAAAAGGTTGTCTCCTAAACCTGTGAAAAGGAGAAGAGGGGTGTAAAAGGGTAGTTGATCTTTGCCCGTTGAAAGAAGATCGTCAGTGGATGCCGATGGCCTCGCTAGAAGAGGAATCGAGAGTGGATGTAGGTCACAACAACCGAACCACTATAAAACTCGGTTTGCATTTACTTTCATTTTAAACTGGTTTACTTACTTATTCACTATGCTTCGGTATGCTTTCAAGTCAAGCACATTTTTTATATGAGCTTTTATCGAAACAAAGATTTTTTGAACCAACGTCATTTTTATCGCTGTACTAATTCACCCCCTCGCCCCCCCTCTCTTAGTGCTAACTTGATCCTAACAGTTGGTATCAGAGCCACATTTTTCTCATTTGGTTTAACACCATAGAGAAATGGCTCTCTTCGGCTTTCAAGAAGGTCACTTTATCATTCATCCTCCTATGTTCAATGGGACGGACTACACATATTGGAAAACTCGAATGAGAGTTTTCTTGCTTTCTTTGGATATAAATTTATAGAGTTTTGTTGAAAATGACTTTCTAAAACCCTCTAGACCAACGAACGAATAGATTGATCTAGAGAAGAAAAAGTTTTCTTTAAATGCTAGAGTTGTGAACACTATATTTTGCACCTTAGATAAAAATAAATTCAATCAAGTTTTTGTTTGCAAAATGGCTTATGAGATTTGGCACACTCTTGAAATCACACATGAAGGCACTAGTAAAATTAAAGATTCAAAAATCAATTTTTTGATGCATGATTTTGAATTGTTTCGCATGAAACCAAGCGAGACAATTGGAGACTTGTACATTCGATTTATGGATATTGACAATGGTCTAAAAACACTTGGTAAAAGTTTTTCTAATTTTAAACTTATTAACAAGATATTAAGATTCCTTCCAAAGAGTTGGAATCCTAAAATAACTATAATTCAAGAAGCGAAAGATTTGAATAATTTTCCACTTGAAGAACTTATTGGGTCTTTAATGACCTATGAAATGAGTTGTATGACATATGATGAATATGATGAACATGAAACTTGATAAGATAGGGATTGAGAAATTTTTAAGAAAAATTCTTTCCTCCTTTTTTTTTTTGAATTTATGTGATTTATTTCGAACAAGCATACCCAAAGTTTTTTATGCCAAATCAAAACATGCAACATTATTTAAGACCGAAAAACAAATTTCATCATCAAAATCATCATGACAAAAAATATAACACATTAAACATAAGGCTTCTTTAAACAAGAGATTTGATTTATCATTTTAATTCAATGATAATACATTTTCCTTTTTATGTATTTCATTTTATGTGATTGATTTCATATAAATATGCTCAAGTTTTTCGTATGAAAACTATCCATCATGTTTAAAACCGAAAAGCACTACAAAACCATCAAGATATACATAATTGTTTCTTATAACATACAAGGAATTAATCTTATTTGATGTGCAACTATTATTACAAAACATGCAATTGTCCTGATCATATATATATATATACATATATATATGTATATATATATATATGATCAGGACAATTGCATGTTTTGTAATAATAGTTGCACATCAAATAAGATTAATTCCTTGTATGTTATAAGAAACAATTATGTATATCTTGATGGTTTTGTAGTGCTTTTCGGTTTTAAACATGATGGATAGTTTTCATACGAAAAACTTGAGCATATTTATATGAAATCAATCACATAAAATGAAATACATAAAAAGGAAAATGTATTATCATTGAATTAAAATGATAAATCAAATCTCTTGTTTAAAGAAGCCTTATGTTTAATGTGTTATATTTTTTGTCATGATGATTTTGATGATGAAATTTGTTTTTCGGTCTTAAATAATGTTGCATGTTTTGATTTGGCATAAAAAACTTTGGGTATGCTTGTTCGAAATAAATCACATAAATTCAAAAAAAAAAAGGAGGAAAGAATTTTTCTTAAAAATTTCTCAATCCCTATCTTATCAAGTTTTGAAAAAAGGGAGATTAATGAATTTGTTTGTATCATATTTGATGATTTTATATTTTGAAACTATGCATGATGAGTTTGTATGCACAAATCGATAATCTTTTTATCACATGAATCATGATTACTTCACTTGATACTCTATTTTTTTATGATTCATGATGATTGAGACATACTATGCATGAACCTATTTTTCCTATGCTTCTTCTTGTCATTTACTAAAGAAGAGAATTTTCTAGATGAATCATGAATTTTTCAAAATTATAACTATTTTTTTTTAATTGAGACATTATGCATGAATCAAGTTTGCATGTGAATCTTGTTAGGATCAAGAGCAGCACTAAGAGGGGGGGGGGGTGAATTAGTGCAGTGGATAAAATTATATCGGTTCAAAAATATTTCGTTCGATTAAAACTGATTCCGGAAAGAAGTTAACTTAAAACATGTCCGTAAGAGTGTGCCTAAAGTAATGAGGAAGTATGACAGTTTGCAATAAATGTAAATAGCAAATCAGAAATGTAAACCAGATTTCATAGTGGTTCAATCATCGTGACCTACATCCACTCCCGATTCCTCTTCCGTCGAGGCCACTAGCATCCACTAACGGTATTCCTTCAATAGGCAAGACCAACCTCCTTTTTATAACTCTATTCTCCTTTTGACAGGTTTAGGAGAGAACCTTTATACCCCCATAATCTCCTCCCTTAAACTTCACCAACACTTAAAGTTTAAGAGGAGTTCACATAAGATTACAACAGCATTTTCTTTTCATTTAACTCTTAGTTGTGTGTGTGTTGACCAAGGATGAGAGGGGTATTTATAGGCTCCAAATAGATTCAAACTTGGAGCCAAAACTAGTCTCATCCCATGTCTTCCAAGTACTGGCGGTACCACCTCCTATGCTGGGTAGTACCACCACCTACAACACTAACACTGACACTAACACTAAGCAGTACCATCGTTTGACACCCTACCACTGGGCGGTACCACCACTTGACATATTCTCGGAGATTGTGCCATGACGGTTCCACCTGTTGGGTCACTATTTGGGCCTTTCACTTGGCCCAACACAATATAAACTTGGGCCCAATTGGCCCTTAATTGAGTTGGCCCAATTCTAACCCAATTACGCCTAAAACCTACATTGATCTAAACAATTATTACAAGGCTTGAATTAAATGTTGTCCGGTATGTCATTGGTTCATCGATGCCTCATCGATTCTTTAGCGCATCATCCTCTTTTGTGACCTATTACCCAATCGGCCAATTGACCTCCGCAACTCCGATTTCCTTAGCGCAATTTCTACTCTTCTTGGCCCAATGCCCGATCCCATAGCCCGAGGCCTTCTATCGATGTGTCAACTGATCCTCCGGCTCGATATCCAATATTTTGACATATTCCACTCTGGCCCAACATGATTCTTCCTGCCTTAATTGTCTCTCCCTGATCGAAGCTTCCTGCGTCACTCAAAATGCAGATCAGATAAACACTATCAATTGGTTTCATCATCAAAATCCAAGATTCAACAATCTTCCCCTTTTTTTATGATAACAACCAATTGATGACGGAGTTAACCTTAACTCTCCCTATCAATATGCCATATTGATAGAACCTTGAATTCAAGTTGAATTCAAGTCAAAGTAATATTTCATCATGAATATTTGCAACACATTATATGCATATCATTGCATTGCATTCATCATTATCATAAGTTTTGCATGCATCATTCAAATCATCATGGTATCAAAATATCAAAGTATATTACATCCTACCATGTATGATTCTCATATCATCATATCTTCTCCCCCTTTGTCATCAACAAAAAGGAGAAGTGCAACTATCAAGTTTTAGAGATATGAAAGCTTAGCTATTTACAAATTTTTCATCACTTTAGAACATTCAGAGTTTCTTTCTTCTCTTTTGAGAAGTGCAAGATAGCTTGTTTTTGCATTTTCTTGAAGTGTGCAAGCTAGCAAGTTTTTCTTCCTTTTGCAATGTGCAAGTTTCCAAATTTTACATCTTGAGCTAGCAATTTTTGAAATGTACAAGATAACATGTTTTAGCATCTTTTTGAAATGTGTAAGTTAGCAAACATTGCTTCTCTTGAGATTTGCAAGATAGCACTTCTTGCTTCTCTTTTGAGATGAGTAAGCTAGCAAGTTTTGCTCCCCCATTGTCATTGTCAAAAAGAAGGGATGGTTACAATAGTGCAAAACTTTTCCCATTACATCATTTTTTAAATCATGACAAAGATAAAGTATCATTTTTAATTCAATATGTTTGTGCATCATTACAGTTTCAAATTAAGACATGCACAATTTCAAAACCTTACATTTCATCCTTCGTGCATGATACCAAAAATCAATCATCACTATGGGCATATCATACATAATACTCAAGCATTCATGATACATCATTTTGAGCATAACATTCATGATGCTAAGACATTAAAATTTTTAAGCATTTATTACTTCATGTATTAAATCAACATTTCGATCATCATACCTAACATTCATCATTTATTTTCTCCCCCTTTGTCATAGGCAAAAAGAGAGGAATAACAAGAAAAGTTTGGTGATGAGATATACTTGTATAATAAAAATCATATCATGAAGGATAATATCATATGAATACCAAAAGACATGATTCATATAAAGAAACTATCAAGTTTTGATTCCAAGAATTCAAGATCGATCATGATATAGATAAAACTCATTCAAAATGACATATATAGATTTATCAATCTCTTGATATGCTAGCAATATTCTTTTTCCATTTTTTTCATTATAAACAAGAAAGAAGAAGGGGAGAATTTTATAATGGTGTAATTCATTTCCTTCTTACATCAATGCTCTAAGCATCACATAAATACAAAGGTGTCATGTGAAAATTATGACATAAAATATGAAAGATCAAGAAAGATCAATTGTGAATGATTCATCAAAATAATTCTCCTTTTTAGTAATTAGCAAGAAGAAACATGGGAGTTCAAAAACAAGATCTTGATTCATAGAAAAATCTCATGTATTAAATATCAAGAAATCAAGATCATGACTCATAAAAAAAATATCACAAGTTATAATTCCGAGGAAACAAGAGAAAAATCATCATTCATTTTAAACTCATTCAATTTGTCAAATCAACAAAGTCACTTTAATAGTTCAGGAATAGATTCATTAATCTTTTTTAAAAAAATCGATAAATTAGAAAAAAAATATTTCAAGAAAAAAAATGCTTTCCTCTCTTTTTTTGCTTGATTTATTTCACAAAACCATGCCCGAAGTTTTCTTATGCCTAATCAAAGCATCCTTTAAGACTGAAAAATAAATTTCATCATGACCAAAAATATAACACATTAAACAAGCTATTTGATTTATAAGTCATCCTTTTTCTAACAAGCTATTTGATTTATTATTTTGATTCTAATGAAAATATATTTTCCTTTTTATGTGTTTCATTTTAAGTGATTGATTTCATATAAGTATGCTCAAGTTTTTATGCCAAATAAAAATATGCGTCAATGTTTAAAATCGAAAAAGAACTTTCATTGCGGCAAAGATTGATAAGTCATAAATCACAAGAATCATCATGCATAATTTTAAAATATAAACTCATTAAGCATGATCATTATGCATTATTAGATCATCAAGCATGGTTTCATTTAACATAAGGCATCTTTAATCAAAATCAAAAAACTATATGGAAATCATCAAAATACACAATTATTGCTTCTTAACGACATACATAAGATTAATCTTATTTGGTGTACAAGCATTAGATTTATATATAACATTTTGTTGTATTTTGATAAAACATGTAATTATCATTATCATTTTTAAAATTACTAGCATGATCCCAATATTTTTGTATTTTTATTTTTTACTAACTAATTAAAAATAACTTATGAAAAGCATCAAGTAATTTCAAAATAAAGTAAAGAGGTTTTGGTTACCTCGTCGTCAAAAGTCGTTAAGACATAGTTTGTCACCTCGCCTTTGCTGGATTTTTCTTCATCTTTGGATGAACTTGATTTGTCCCAAGCCACCTTGAGTGTTTTCTTCTTTTTTTGTAACTTCTTCTTTTTAGGTTCATTTTTGTTCTTAGATTCTTATTTTAAGAATTTTTTAAGCTTTATAGTTAAGAGTTCAAAGTCATCATCACTTGAGCTTTCGCTCGAGTGGTCTTCATTTGTTCTAAGTGCCAAATCCTTCCTGTTCTTTAGAAGGTTGTTCTCAAGCTCTTCATGAGCCATACAACTCATTTCGTAAGTCATCGACGCCCCAATCAGTTCTTCAATGGGAAAATGGTTCAAGTCATTCGATTCTTGTATTGCCATGATTTTAGAATCCCAACTTTTTGAAAAAGATCTTAATATCTTGTTAACAAGTTCAAAATCCAAAAATTATTTGCCAATAGCTTTTAAACTATTGACGACATCCGTAAAATTGGTGTACATATCAATAATAGTTTCACTTGGCTTCATATGAAATAACTCAAAATCATGCATCAAAAGATTAACTTTAGAATCTTTTACCCTACTTGTGCCTTCTTGTATGATTTCAAGTGTGCCAAATATCAAAAGTCATTTCACAAATAAACACTCGATTGAACTCATTTTTATCTAAAGTACAGAACATTCACTCGACTCATCAATTGTGGATGTACTAGGCTACTACGTCGTAATCCTCAAATGATATAGGGGAATCCAATCCATTAGACTTGTCTATCCTCAGTTACCGTATACCTATAGTCTCTCATCTATCTAATATCTCAGAGACCGTATACCGAGCATGGTGCTATCAGACCCATATGGTTTCTACTCGAGTCTTGCTCTAATCGGATTCTCCCAAAGAACTCTTTCCCTCTCAATCCAAATGACCTTGGCTAGGGATTTGTCCGAGCAAGAACACATGGGATATTCCTCTCGTGACACCGAGAGTAGATGATCCTCTATCGACACTCAATAGTCCTTGTATGGTTGGATACCATTCCTGATGACCGGTTGTGCTAGATTTGGGACATCCAAACCTATAAGTTCGGTATCAAAGAGTGGAGCACTTATACATGATATCCTTGGTATCTCAAGTCTAAGGATTAGATACACCACTAGAACTACGGAATCGCTGTCTAACAATAAGGCATCATCAGCCATTCAACATTCCGTAAGTGGATCAATCAGTGAACTCATTCTCCAATGAACACTTGTACTGTATCCCTAGTGTTCCCACACGAGCAACTATGAGACCAGCTACATCTATCATATGAATGGGTATACAGCACACCAGTCTATCTGGTTATCTCGATGTCCCTTTCGAGTAACCTATGACTGGAATTATTTAGGATCTGTATTTAAAGGTGAATTAATCACATTATCGTAATCTTATCATGATCTGATTCCCATTGCACAGATCCAAGGATATCATAATATATATATGCAACAAGTAATATAAAGTGATAAATGCCAAAATTATAATAAGCAAAAAGACTGCGTGTCAAGTCACACGTGCTATCACTCACATGATTGGCTTGCATGGCACATATAACTAGCAATCTCCTACTTGACCTAAAGCCAATCACCTATGTGTCTAATCCCCATCAGACCCCTATGACGCTCAAAGACAATATGAGACAATGGCTTTGTTAGTGGATCTGTAATGTTATCTTCGGATGGATCTCTTTCCACTACTACATCTCCTCGGGTCACAATCTCTCTGATCAGGTAGAACCTCCTCAGAACAGGCTTATATTTCTAATGAGACCTAGGTTCCTTCGCTTGAGCAATTGCCCTGTTGTTATCGCAATATAAGGGAATCAGCTCCTCGTTGCTTGGCACGACTCCCAGATCTATGATGAACTTCTTCATCTAGACTCCCTCTTTTGCTGCCTCCGTTGCAACACTATACTCCGCCTCTGTGGTCGAGTCAGTAGTAGTATCTTGCTTGGAACTCTTCCAACATACTGCTCCTTCATTCAAGGTGTACACATAGCCCGAATTCGACTTGCTATCATCGACATCGGACTGAAAACTTGAGTTCGTGTAGCCTTTAACCCTAAGGCTACTACCTCCATATACTAGTAAAAGATTCTTAGTCATTCTCAAGTACTTAAGGAACACTTTACTGCTTTCCAGTGTTCCAAGCTTAGATCCGCCTGATACCTGCTCATGACACTTAGAGCATGTGCTATATCAGGCCTGGTACATAGCATGGCATACATGATAGACCCTATTGCTGAGGTATAGGGTATCCTCTCCATATTCGCCCTTTCTTCAAGAGTTTTTGAGGATATACTCCTAGAAAGCAATATCTCATGTCTTATCGGTACGAGACTTCTCTTTACATGATAGACCCTATTGCTGAGGTATAGGGTATCCTCTCCATATTCGCCCTTTCTTCAAGAGTTTTTGAGGATATACTCCTAGAAAGCAATATCTCATGTCTTATCGGTACGAGACTTCTCTTGGAATTTTTAATGTCAATCCTTTTGACAATGGTGTCTATGTACATGGATTGGGAAAAGCCAAGTATTCTCTTGAATTTATCTCTATAGATCTGAATCCCCAAGATATAGGATGCTTCTCCTAAGTCCTTCATGGAGAAGTGTCTAGATAACCAAGCCTTTATAGTGGATAGCATTCCTACATCATTCCCAATTATCAAGATGTCATCCACATATAACACCAAAAAGGTGATGACGCTCCCACTTACCTTCTTGTACACACAAGGCTCATCTTCATTCTTAACGAAGTCATCAGATATGATTGCCTCATCAAATCTTATGTTCCAACTTTGAGAAGCTTGCTTTAGTTCATAAATGAATCTAAGCAACCTGCACACCTTATTTGAACAGTCTTTGGACACGAATCCCTCGGGTTGTATCATATACACCTCCTCCTCAATGTTGCCATTAAGGAATGTAGTTTTCATGTTCATCTACCATATCTCATAATCATAGTGTGCTGCAATAGCCAATAAAATTCGAATGGATTTTAGAATGACTACGGGTGAGAAGGTTCCATCATAGTCAACACCTTGCCTTTGACGATACCCCTTAGCCACTAGCCTTGTTTTATAGGTGTCTACCTTTCCATCTACTCCAATCTTTTTCTTAAAGACACTTATAACTGATGGGTACAATATCCTCGGGTGCACCAACTATGTTCCAAACCTTGTTGGAGTACATGGAATCCATCTTAGAATTCATGGCTTCTTATCGTTTCTCGGAGTCTATACTTATAATAGCCTCCTTGTAGGTTTGAGGATCAATATCCTCAACATCCTCTCCTTCAATATGTCTCACATATCTCTCAGGAGGATGGGATACTCTGCCGAACCTACGTAAAGTTGGAACTTGTATGTTAGGTACCTGAATAGACTTGGGCTGTAGAGTGGTGCTTGAGCCAAGTTCTCCAACCTCGCTCAACTCTATCATGCTCCCATTGTCTTCGTTAAGAATGTGTTCCTTCTCAAGGAACACCACTCTTTTGGCTACAAAGACCTTTCGATCCTCGAGATGATAGAAATAATACCACAAGTTTCCTTGGGGTATCCCATGAACTTGCATCGCTTCGTCCTCGATTCCAACTTATCGGGGTTGTGTCTTCTAACATGGGCAGGGCAACCCTAAATCTTAACAACCTTAAGATCGGGCTTCTTTCCTTTCTATATCTTATATGGTGTAGATACTACCGACTTAGTTGGAACTCTGTTCAGAAGGTAAGCTGCGATCTCTAAGGCATATCCCTAGAATAAGATGGGTAGGTCAACGAAACTTATCATGGACCATACCATATCTAACAACGTATGATTCCTCCTTTCAAATAGACTATTGAGCTGAGGTGTATAAGGAGGTGTCTATTGGGATAGAATCTCATGGTCCTTGAGGAACTGGGTAAACTATGTACTTAAGTACTCACCTCGATCTAATCGAAAAGTCTTGATACTCTTTCCAGTCTGGTTCTCCATTTCATTCTTATACTCTCTGAATTTTTCAAAGGCCTTGGACTTGTACTTCATTAAGTACACATGTCCATACCTTGAGAAATCATCAGTAAAGGTAATGAAGTAGGAGTAACCACTGATGTATGAGTTCCAATAGCTTAGTAGCTCTTTCTCCAGTTCCACTAAATGGAGAGTTGGTTAGTTTTCCACGAAGGCAAGGCTCACAATTTGCATATGACTCAGAGTCGAATGGATCTAGATATCCATCCTTTAGCAACTTTTGAATCCATCCCTCATGGATATGACCTAGCCTACAATGTCACAGATATGCACTGTTCACCTCATCTCGTTTCCTATTGGACACACTTACATTCATGATATATGGAATAGTATCTAACATAAACAAACCATTATGCAATATTCCTCTAGCCAATCTTCTCAACTTTGCCAAAATCTATAATAAATTATAAATGTGATAAGCAATACCGGTATTCAATACCAATGCACTATCACAAAAATCTGACAATTGGAGATTGATCATGAATATGCTTGAAGCTTCTCTAAGCTTTTATTTCGCCCTCTCTGCAATGTACTCTTTGCAGTTCCTCTTCTAGTGCCCATCTTTGCCATAGTAGAAGCATTGACCTTTGTTCTTTGCTAGATGTTTCTTAGCAACCTTTGATTTACCTGGTCTAACCTTGCCCTTGCCCTTCTTAAGGAACTTTTTTGCTTTCCTTTTCTTTCTGATCTCACTAGTGTAAAGAACTAACTTCTCTTTCTTGATAGTGCTCTCTGCCTCTATCAACATATTGAGGAGCTCCGGGAGAGTCACCTCAAGCTTGTTCATATTAAAATTCATTATGAACTGTGAAAATGAATCTGGTAGGGACTGAAGCACAAGATCCACACACAAATTATCCTCTAGGACCATTCCTAGACTTGTGAGTTTCTCTATCCATTGAATCATCTTTATGACATGGTTCTGAACCGGTGTCCCCTCCGTCATCCTAGTACGGAATACGCTCTAGGATATCTCATATCGATGAGTCCTTCCCTATACCTCAAACAGTTTGTAGACATATAGGAGAATGGATCTGGCATCCATCTTTTCATGTTGTCTCTGTAACTCAAGAGTCATGGAGCCCAATATGTAACACTGAGCAAGAGTGGCATCATTAATGTACTTCACATAGCGAGTGATCTCATCCTCGCTTGCCCCTAACTCGGGAGTAGACATCACTGTATCAAGGACGTACGCGATTTTCTCCGCCGTGAGAACAATTCTCAAGTTGCAGAGCCAATCTATATAATTTGGACCAGTGAGACAATTGACATCAAGTATGCTACGTAAGGGATTTAAAAGCGATATTTTGTAAAAATAAAGATGCAGTAGAAATAAATAACATGCAGATTTTACAGAAAATAAATAATCAACATCATGTAGAACTACTAGATAATAATAAAATAATAATCAATTAAACATTTTAATTAATTAATATTTTTTGAAATTGCCGGGTCTGCGCGGGGGGGGGGGGGGGGGGGGGCCCCCCTCCCGGGGGGCCCCCCCGCGGGTGACGCCCCTCTTTTGGGCGATCGCCGCTGCGGGCGCACTTGCAGGCGCCGTCCGCCCTTGCGGGCATACCGGTAGCAAGCACCGCCTACAGGCACCACTTGCCCTTACGAGCAGACTAGCCACAAGCGTTGTCCGCCCTTGCGGGCGCTGTGGCCGTAGGCATTGCCCACGGGCTGCCAGCCTCGCCAATCGCAAGCTTGCTGCAAGCAGACCGTCGATCGACTACTGCAGGCGCAGCGCTTGTGTGTGCGCTAGTGCTATGCTTCCTACCTGCGGCTACACACATGTAGATCGAGGGCAGCAAGGGCAGCAACTGTTGGTGTCCTTTCTTGCTTTTGTGTCAATGATTTTGACGTCAAAAGCTTCTCCAAAACACAATACACGCAGTTCAAAACCAATCTTTCGTACGAACAACATGGCTCTGATACCACTATTGGGAAATCTTGGGTGCGACATCACATACGTAGTGGAAGAACAAAAAACAAAATCCCTAATTCCTAAAGATATGTTTGTCATCGTATAAAGATTGGTGCACAAAAATCCGTGAAATAGAAAACCACGTGTGAGATGGATTGTGTTACCTAGGGAGATCGTATATCCTTGAATCCTTGCAGATCTCTAGGAAAGCGTGAAAGAGGTCAAGCGCCCTCCTCTCTAGCAATGATCCATACAGTAGGTCTACGACAACGCTCCTCAAAACTCTAGGCCTGCTTTGAGGTGGAGAGGGGGAGGAGAATAGGAGAGGCAAGCAAAAGGCTCTAGCTTATGAACCACTGATTCCCGCCTATTTAAAGAAGTCCCCTATCAACTTAATCATAATCGATCCTCCCCTATTAGGTGTTGGATCTCCATCAAACTACCCAAGCCTCTTAGATTAGTGGATCTCTATCCAATAATCTCTCATGAGCTCTTATTGGATCTCATCCATAGGATCCAATAATTTAGGAGCTTATTGGATATCCAATAAGATAGCGGCTCTAGCGGATATCTTATATCTGAACCTCTACTCATCGCAATACCTACCATATGTGTGTGACCCTCTAGGCCCAATATCCAACTGGCCATAAGTCATACCTATCAGAACTCCTTCTGGCTCATTGAATTATTATCTCCATAATAATTCACTCGACTCATCGACTGCAGATGTACTAGGCCACTACGTCATTGTCCCCAAACAATACAGGGGAATCCAACCCATTGGACCTGTTTGTCCTCAGTTATCATGTACCTATAGTCCTTCATCCGTCTAATATCCCAAAGACTGTATACCGGGCATGGTGCTATCAGACCCATACAATTTCTACTCAAGTCTCATTCTAATCGGATTCTCCCGGAAAACTCTTTCTCTCTCAATACGAATGACCCTGGCTAGGGATTTGACTAAGCAAAAACACATGGGACATTTCTCTCATGACACCGAGAGTGGATGATCCTCTATCGATACTCAATAGTCCTCGTATGGTTGGCTACCACTCTTGATGATCGATTGTGCTAGATCTAGGACATCCAAACCTATAAGTATGGTATCAAAGATTTGAGCACTCATATACGACATCCTTAGTGTCTCAAGTCAAAAGACCAGATACACCATTGGAACTACGGAATCACTATCTGATAATAAAGCATCATTAACCATTCAATATTTCATAAACGGATCAATCAGTGAACTCATTCTCCAATGAGTACCTGTACTGTGTCCCTTGTGTCCCCACATGAGCAGTTTTAAGACTAGCTGCATCCATCATATAGATGGGTATACAACACACCAGTCTATCCGGTTATCTCGATGTCCCTCTTGAGTAATCTATGACCTAGATTATTTAGAATCTATGTTTAAAGGCGAATCAGTCTCATTATTGTGATCTCATCACGATCTGATGCTCATTGCATAGATCTAAGGACATCACTATATATATATATATATATATATA
>LVTN01002127.1:27977-41442 GCA_001649415.1 Musa itinerans | reverse complement strand
TGTAGAAAAGATTCATCTATTGCTTATCGAAAGAGGAGGAATACATGGCTATTTATAGGGCTTCTAAACCCTAACTCCTAATAGGACTCCTACTCAAGACTCTTACTTCTAACCAACTCCTAATAGGACTCCTACTCAAGACTCTTACTTCTAACCAACTCCTAATAGGACTCCTACTCAAGACTCCTATTCCTTTACAACTCCTAATTCTTCTCTAAGAAACAACCTCCTAATCCTAGCCGGCCTCTTCACCTCTTTAATAAGGGTCGGCTTAGGTAGGTTTTACATGAATGTCCCTTTCAATTAGGACTCTCTTAGCTAGAGTCCTAACAGAGAAGCTCACGACGAAGCGCTCTCCCTCCATAAGAGCAAGGGATCGATGACTTTACGGAAGTCTCGCCTCTGCGGTACCATGGCGCTGCCATGCCCATGGCCTTACTATCCGTCACCTCACATCTGCATCCCTTTTCTTCACGATCGGTAGATCTACCTCTATGGCACTCCTTCGAGTCCACCTCCATTCTAACTAATGCTTTATTTTGGGTAGCTAGGTCTCTATAGACTCATCGTCGCTTCCTCGCCCCTTTCGACCCCCCTACTTCAACATCTTTGTGTTCTCCAAGCAGTTCCCCTTGGTCGATGGAAAGATAGACTGCAACTCTTATGCATGGCCTCTGCCATCATGTTGTAGGGTTTGCACCGATTCTGTTCTCCTTAGCTTTCTTGGTAGCAACATTCGCTTACTCGACCTTATCCTTTGACTTGCCGGGCTCCCCTAAGCGAATATGAGCTCTAGAGAAGTCCAACTCTCCAACCACTCCGATCATACCTCTACATGATCAAGTCCCCTCATGGGACTCTTTGGTACTTACATTCGAACTTTTCCCTCAATGTTACACAGCCCTCATATGCTGACGACCAAGGCTTTCATCCAATGCAATATTCGATGCACGCACGGAAGACCCGCCTCTATGATACCATAGCATTCACTCCTTGAATCCATAGGCTTTCTTACCGACGTGTTGTTCACCGAAGTGGAGCTCCTAGTAGCTCCCTATCATACCTCCGTATGATATAGTCCCTCACGAGATTGGATTCGTGTGTATTATCACATTGCCACGAACTGTTCCACCACGATTCGCTGCACCATGTCGCCTCCTGGTGACATCTTTATTGCATTTTGATCCTTGTGAGATGAACTCGAATTATGATCCCTCCATGTGTGGCCTCTGCCAACACATCGCAGGGCCTCTTCCACCTTCGATTGTGTTCGCTCCTTTGGCAATCGACCTTTGTCCACCCGCTCTCGGGTCACACCTAGACGAAGCACCGCTCTAGGACAATCTGTCACCTAGTAGCTCCCGAAGTCCACCGACTTCCCTAAAATTGGTGCACTATTGTCTGGATCTTGGGCCTCTACCCCTACCAGCACAATCTTTGCTACGCACCACTCTCTTCATGGCAACTTGAATAGTAACATTGTGGCATATTCTACAAGAGTACCTGCCTCCGTGTCCTCTTGCCCCGTGCCAAGGCCTTCTAAACCCAACTTCGCCTCTGCAAGTTGAGTAATCTCAATTCCTCCATCAAATGCATCTCTGAGGTAAGGTGCGTGTGCCTCGAAACTCCCTTCATCTTAGGTACCATGCAGGATGAGCCTACTCCATCTAAAATGAGGGACCCATGGAACGACATGATCCCGCTCTTACCTCTGCAAGAGTTCATGTCCTTGACCTCTGTCCAAGGAAAGCTCTGTGCCTCCGCTCTATATTTCATCTTCTACGTTGGCTCCCTTAATGCAGCTTGGGTACTTTGCCAAGTTACACCCAAGTTGCTCTACTCCTCGTTTTGCATTGAGTTGATGGTGGCCCTCGTGCCCACCATTCCACGGGGTAGCCCTTTGTTGAGTCTGATCTCCATATCGACTCCAAGTGTGCCTTCATTTGTGTTGCCTTGGATCGCTCCCCCACTTGATCTCGCAATGCATTCCCCCATTGGATCGTTCCCCCACTCCTCATCGCTCACTTGGTCCATTGAACTTTGTGAAGTTGTTTTTGAGGTACTCCTCAACATGTGCAGTCCATTGCACATGGTTCTCCCTCTGGAGAGTCGGGACTTATCCCTCATGGATATTTGTCTCATTGGAGCAACTTCTCTCTTCGCTCCCTTCTCTTTGAATGTTTCAGAGACCACCATCCTCTTGGACTACTCCGTCTGTTGAACAAACTGTGCATTGTTCTGCCTCCCGCAAACGCACTTGCTAGTCGTCAATACAGTCCTCGCTGCACCCCTCAAAAGGCCTAGCAACATGTTGAAATCGCTGCACACTTCAGCCTCCTACGGACGTATCCTTCTTATGCCGAAGAGAAAGTTTCAATGCTCCATGACACCGAGCTTTGGCCGCCTTGGGATAGCCACAAACATCCCATCGTTCGCATACAAACCCTTGCATGAGTATCGAATTCTTTGAGTTAGCAATTCCCCTCACCTCTGTGAGCTTTGCACAACTCTTTTGATCGTTGAACAACCCATTTTGCCTTACATGGTCTCATCCTTTACCAAGCACCTTGCTTGCCTTGAGCACCATCAAGTATGGTTGCCAACGTTGAGCCGTAGCTCAAACTCAGCCATCCCAACCTTTGTGCGCTACGCATTCTTCCCAGCTTGCTTGTCCTCGTGGTGCCTCTTGCCTAATCCTCGTGGTGGCCATTCCTCTAAATGCCACTCTCAGATGCCCAATCCTCTGAGCGACTCCTCTCCATGCCCGTTCTCCCAAAAACGGTCGCGCGTGCTGGCTGCCCTCAACGCAGCCCCATAGGTCCTACACGTTTGCATGCTAAGTGTTTTTATAAGTGCTTGTCCTGCTCTGATACCATTTGTCATGGACTTAGCTAGTTTTGCCTAAGTCGTGCGACACCCTTGCGTGTCCGTCCGCAAAGGTCAGCCTTCCCGAAACCTCCCATGGTCTCTTAGGATCTATAAAAAAGAAAATGGGTTAGAGAAAGCGCCTTACATATGATCCACAAGCAAACATTCTAGAAAACACTTCATAGCCAATGCAAATTATAAACAAACTTTACAAGCTCTGAACAGTTGTATAACAAAGGGTCAAAATGGTCCACTACAAACTGAATATCTCTCATAAGTATCCACATGACACAACCTTTTTTACAAGTCTAAAGCGACCACTAAACCTGACTAAAATGAGGTTATTAAGCCTTCGGTCATCCCTCTATATGCTGTGCAAAGCATGAACATACCTAAAGACACGGACATATATAAGTATTACATCAAACATCCTATTTAGAAGTTTGTTTGTGACAATCTGGCCATTGAGCTTAATGTCTATGTACATCAGCTCGCTGTTTCCTGCTTTTTGTGGCCTTGCCTTCATGTTCTCCCCCACCTGACCTCGCTTAGCGTTCAATAAACGCATTGCTCCTATCCGGGGTCCTTGCGACTTCTCATCATCGCCGCTGGATTCTGAACTACTCAAACTAAGAGCGACAACCTTGCTCTTGTCCAATTTAGGGGGATGGATAGAAGTTGTTAAGGCATTGAGTGTTTGTTTTTGTGGGCACTCTCTCACCTTGTGAGGCCCTCCGCACAAGAAGCATCCGCCAGGTTTTGGGGCCTTGCCTTTTGAGCTTGGTCCTTTGTGAGAACTCTTCTTCCATTGGTCGCTCCTAGGCTCCTTCCCTCGAGAATATTTTAGAAGGCGATTTCCTGAAGATTGTTTCCTTTTTCCCGGGTCCTCAAAGGAAACAAAGTCGGTGAGCCTTTCTGCGACAACAATTGCTCCGATCACATCGGTGACATTCTTTCAATGCAGTTCTTGTTGAGCCCATGGCTTCAAACCATTAAGGAAGCTGAACATCTTATCCTTCTCGGATATATCCTGTATGTCCAACATTAATGCAGAAAATTGCTTCACATAGTCTCGAATGGAAGTACTTTGGCGGAGTTATCTTAGTTTCCTCCTTGTGACAAACTCTGTGTTCTCAGGTAGAAACTGAGTTCTCAACTCTCACTTTAAGTCCTCCCATATGTCCACCCGACACCGACCTTGTTGGATCTCCTCCCAACGGGTTCTCCACCAAAGTTTTGCATCCCCATTCAAATACATGGTTACTATCGAAACTTTGGTTTCTTCAGAATCAGGCCTCGTAGCCCGAAAGTATTGTTCCATGTCGAATAGAAAATTCTCGAGCTCTTTAGCATCTCTAGCACCTCCATAACAATGCGGCTCGGGTGTCCTCAAGTTTTGTGGCGGCGCAACGCGAGTGTTGCTTCCTCCCGCATGTAGTGCCCTTGTGAGCATGGTCACCCTGGAAGTGAGTTCCGCCACGACTTCATGCAGATGTTGCATAGAGTCTTTGATGTCATCTGACAGTCGGCCGACTAGGGCCTCAACCTTGTTGATCTGGGATTCAGCTTCTTCTTGCGAGCTCTTTACCCCAAGAAGCCTTCGTTGGCCATGGTAGAGTTCCTCCAAGCTCGCTTCAAGAACATCCAAGTGGGTTTCCATCGCTGTGAGTCACTCCTTATGGCTCTTTTTCTCGGTTGACGCTCCAGATTGCGCCTCCTCTGCTCATTGAGAGTAGCCAATTTCTCACTCATCATGTTCGCTGCAGCTCTCCTCCTGAGTGGCTCTAACAACATAAGAGCGAGTATGCACTTGTAGCCCACCTACGGCTGCTTGGCGCAAGGGTCCGGCTTGCCCCCTTTTGCTTGATTCGCCACGATGCTTTGCCATGGCAAGATTGTGAAGTTCCTTCGTTACTTGCTCGAATTGCTTGCCCGCTCTGATACCACAATGTCATGAAATTAGCTGGAATTGCCTAATCCGTGAGGCACCCTTGCGGCCAAGTCACGAACTTAGCTTGAGTTACCTAAGTCGCGAAGCACCCCTATGCCAGCTTCTCGGACTTAGCTGGGATTGCCTAAGTCGTGATGCGCCCTTGCGTTATGCGTCCGCAAAGGGTCTGCCAATTTGCAACCTCACCCAGGTCCCGAAGGACCTGTAAAAAGAAAGTTGATTAGTTCAAAGAACGAGCAGCGGACAAGTCCCGACGTCTCACGGAAAGGGAAGCTTTACAAGCAATTCAGCGAGAACCTTATGTGCATAAGAGAAAAGAGAGGAAGGAGGAAAACAAGGACTTTAGAAGGTAGAATGAACAGTTGCAAGTCCATAAACAATTGCTCACCGGGTGCTGGGCGCGAAGGCAAGTTTCCGTCAAGTTAACGTGCGAACTTGTGAAGATTTTTCAATGCCCTATAATATACCGAAGCCCCATCCAACCCTGTGCCACCCGGGGGGTTCCAGGGTGCTGAGATGGCTAACATTTTGGTGTGCAGCTGTGGCTTGTAGAAAACAAGTCGTGGCACATGAAAACGGAGCCATATTGGGGCATTTCGGCCCGACGTGACGAGTGATCACACTACAGAGTTGCAACCTGTTCGAACATACATTTTTATAAGCGAAAACACACAAAACCAAGGCAAAACAGGCTGCCATGTCTTTGTACAAGCATACAACAGCGACAAACGGTTCGTTGAACGAAGTTGTTGCGACAAACAGTTAGTGGGGCTACGTTAAGAGCAGCCAGCATGCACGACCGTTTGGGGGAAACAGGTATAGGGATGTAGGGAAAAGAAGTCGCTCAAAGGATGTAACATCCCTCATTTTTGAAAAATTTGTAAGGGCTTATTTGTAATGTAGAGATCTAAATGTAAATATTAGAAATTTGATATGATCTTTGAATGATTCATATTAAGTTTAAAACAAAAATGGTGGATATGTGTCACTAGCTAACCTAAGGTTGGTGCCACCTATGTTTGTTCTATGGATGACACATAAGCCTCTTTCATGCATGCTTGCCACTTTGCAATCCTTATATTAGCCAAATCTAATGCATTAGAGGAGAAACTAAAGGAGGGACACCTGCTGCATCCAACGCAGGATTAAGAAGAGAAGGGAAGAGGAATTGAAGTAGAAGAAGAAGAAGCATGCTTTGGCTTAAGGTTTTGCATCAATTCTCCACATTTGAGAATCAAATTTTTAAGGCAAATGTTCTAACCCCTTCCTACAGAATCTTGAAATCTGATTTCAGCTTAATTCTAAAAATTTTGGAAGATTTTGGCTTCATACATGATATTTCGGTCGTTTGGGAATAAAACTATAAATCTGAAATTTTTTAAGATTTGACCTTTCTGTATTGTTCTAGCTATAATTTTCTGCACCAATTTTGGATTTAGGAAAAACCAAATTCATCCGAAAATAGACTCACAGTTCTTTCTTTTGACACCAAGATTGACAAATTTGGAGTCTAATTGCCTATACAAACTATTATTTCAACTTACCCTAGCTTTGATCGATTTCGCCTATTCTTGTTTCATCTATTTGGAAATTGATTTCAGCTAAAATTCTTACTTCGATTGAGCTTTACATTTTTGCTTTAAATTCCTATATACACTTGTCCTACAAGTATTTGCATACCTGAATATATTATGTAAAGTTCATGTTTGTATCGTAATGTTTTATATAGGCACATGTATTCCGTTGTTCCGCATGTGTTTCTGATATGTCACAATTTTATTGTTCACAATACCCTTTTGTACTCTAGTGTTTGTGAGATAATGTGAACCTTTACTAGAAATAGTAAAGGGATTATTTGGACCTTTTCTAGAAATGGTAAAGGGTATGTGCCTAGAGCCCGCGATGCTCTAGATTATGTTTGGTGGTCATTCAAAAATGGATGTACCATTTAATGTTATGTCCCACTTCACCATCTATGTGTTTGATATGATATCCAGAGTTTTGGTTATATGCTTCTATATATGCTTTGAATAAGAATGAAATGTATGCAATGTCAAATGCGACGTTTGAGCTTCTGTTTCATATTTGTTATTGATATGCTCCGAAATGTTTCATATGTCATTGATATGTTCCGAAACATTTATACGCCATTGATATGCTCCGAAATGTTTCATATGTTATTGATATGTTCCAAAACATTTCATACGCCATTGATATGCTCCAAAATGTTTCATCCACCATTGATATCCTCTGAAATATTTCATCCGCCATTGATATACTCTGAAATGTTTCATATGCCATTGATATGTCCCGAAACATTTCATACACCATTGATATGCTCCGAAACACTCCTTATGTCATTGATATGCTTCAATTAGTCTTCACGCCCTTGTTATGAACCAAACATGCTTCGAATAAAATGACATTATAATTCTGCATTCGTTGAGTGGCTATCTATGAACTCTTGTATCCTTGTCTTGTATTTGGTACCTTATTTGTTTGAAATTGTCCTCTTTCGCCATCGATATGTTAGTCGCTTGTTGAGCTCTATATGCTCACTCCGTTGTTATATAAATTTTTCAGGATAGCTTATCACTCACTAAAATATTTAAATTGGGCTGAGGTTGTGGAAAGCTAGAAGATTTTGGGACAAACTTTTAGTGGATGATATGTTTTTATTGTGTAAGTATACTTGGTGTCTAATGAAATGTTGATGGTAAATCTGAGCTTATGAGTTTTGTAAAAGTTTAAAGGACCTTTTATGTTTAGGATTTTGGAGAGTTAAGTTTAATTTGTGTAATGATATGAACATGTGGTAAATATTGGTTTTTGTGATTGTATAGAATACCACACTTGTGGATTTATGAGGTGGTTATTGCCCTGGTAAGTTAGCTTCAGATTTTATAATTCATCAAGCGATGTGGTATATGATTTTAAACTACACAGGTTTTATGAATTGTGAAATTATAGATGTGAATGACTTGAATGTTTTCTCAGTATCCTCAAATGTGTGTTTGGATCCTGGGATGGATTGTTGATTAAAATTTTGATAATATTGATTTTAAGATAGGTTCACACCTCCTAAACGTGAAAATTCGGGGGGGCATGACAGAGGAGTGAGCATCTGAGATTGACATTCAGAGGAATGGCCAACTCTTCGCACAAAAGATACCACAAGGACAAGTAAGCTGGGAAGAATATGTAGCGCATAAAGGTTGAGATGGTTAAGTTCGAGCTACGGCTCGACATTGACAACCGTACTTGATGGTGCTCAAGGTAAGCGAGGCGCTTGGTAAAGGATAAGATCATGCAAAGTGGAATGGGTTGTTCAGCGACCGAAAGAGTTATGTAAAGCTTACAAAGGTGAGGGGAATTACTAACTCGAAGAATTTGGTACTTATGCAAGGGCTTGTATGCGAACGATGGAATATTCGTGGCCATCCCAAGGCGACCAAAACTCGGCGCTATGGAGCATTGAAACTTTCTCTTCGACATGAGAAGGATACGTTCATAGGAGGCTGATGTGTGTAATGATTTCAGCATGTTGCTAAGCCTTGAGGTGTGCAACAGGGGCTGTATTGGCGAGGAGTCCCAATCTAGCAAGTGCATTTGCAGGGGCAGAATAATGCACAATTTGTTCATCAAGATAGAGCAGTCCAAGGGGATGGTGGTCTTCGAAACTTCTAGAGGGAAAGATGCGAAGAGAGAAGTTGCTCCAACGAGACAGATACTTTGGAGGGATAAGTCTTGGTTCTCCAAAGGGAAAATCATGTGTAATGGACCGCATATGTTGAGGAATACCTCAAGACAACAACCTCATAAAGCTCAACGGAACGAGCGAGTAGCGAGAAGTCATCGCATAATTTCGCATGAGGTAATGCATT
Organism: Musa itinerans; assembly: GCA_001649415.1. Classification (NCBI taxonomy): domain Eukaryota; kingdom Viridiplantae; phylum Streptophyta; class Magnoliopsida; order Zingiberales; family Musaceae; genus Musa; species Musa itinerans. The sequence continues at coordinate 32,739 of LVTN01002127.1, read as the reverse complement.
GGTGGATGCATTGTTAGATCAAGTGAGGGAGCGACCTAAGGCAACACAAAATGAAGGCACACTTAGAGCTGATATGGAGATCGAACTCAACGGAGGGCTAACCCGTGGAATGGTGAGCGCAAGTGCCACCATCAACTCAATGCAAATCGAAGAGTGGAGCAACTTGGGTGTAATTTAGTGAAGTACTCAAGCCGCATGAAGGGAGTCAGCATAAAAGATGGAATATGGAGCGAAGGCATGAAGCTTTCCTTGAACAGAGGTCAAGGACTTGAACTCTTGTAGAGGCAAGAGCATGATCATGTCGTTCCATGGGTCTCTCATTTTGATGGAGCAGACTCATCCTGCATGGTGCCAAAGATGAGGGAGCTTCGAGGCACATACACTTTATCTCAGAGAAGCATTTGACGAAGGAACCAAGGCGACTCAACTTGCGGAGGTGAAGTTGGGTTTAGAAGGCCTTGGAATGGGGCAAGAGGACACGGAGGCAGGTACTCTTAAAGAATATATCATAGTGCTACCATTCGAGTTACCATGAAGGAAGAAGTGCACAACTTGTGTTGGTGGGGGTAGAGACCTAGGATCTAGACAATGGTGCACCAATTTCAGCAAAGTTTGTGGACTTCAGGAGCTACTAGGTGATGGACTGTCCTAGAGCTGTGCTTCGTCTAGGTGTGACCCGAGAGCAGGTGGACGAAGGTCTATTGCCAAAGGAGCGAACGCAATCGAAGGTGGAAGAGGTCTTACGATGTGTTGGCAGAGGTCACACATGGAGGGATTGCAATTCGAGTTCATCCCATAATGATCAGAATGCAATGGAGATGTCACCAAGAGGCGACATGGTGCAGCAGATTGTGGTGGAATAGTTCGTGGCAATGCAATACATACGAAACTAGTCCAGCGAGAGGCTACATCATAAGGAGGTATGATCGGGAGCTGTTGGGAGCTCCACTTCGATGAACAACACGACAACAAAAAAGACTATGAATTCAATGAGTGAATGTCATGGTATCGCAGAGGTGGGTCTTCCATGCGTGAATCAAATTTTGCATCGGATAAAAGCTTTGGTCATCAGCATATGGGGCTGTGTACCACCGAGGGAGAATTTTAAATATAAGTACTAGTGAGACCCAAGGGGGGAGCTTGATCATGTGGAAGTATGATCGGAGCGGCTAGAGATTTGAACTACTCTAGAGCTCATATTTGCTTAAGGGAGCCCAACAAGTCAAAGGACAAGACCAAGTAAGTGAATGTTGCTACCAAGGAAGCTAAGGAGAATAGAATCGATGTGAACCCTACAACATGATGGTGGAGGCCATACATGGGAGTTGTAGTCTATCTTTTTATCGATCAAAGGGAATTACTCGGAGAACACAGAGGTGTTGAAGTTTGGGGTCGAAAGGAGCAAGGAAGCGACGACGAGTCTAGAGGGATTTAGCTACCCAAAACCAAGCATCGGTTAGAATGGAGGTGGACTTGGAGGAGTACCATAGTACTACAGAGGCAAATCTACCGATCGTGAAGAAAAAGATACAAATGCGAGGCGACGAATAGTAGGGCCATGGGCATGGCAGTGCCATAGTACCGCAAGGCAGGACTTCTATGAAGTCATCAATCCCTTGTTTCTCATGGAGGGAGAGCGCTTGGTTGTGAAAGGGGCCGAGGAGGTAGAGAATCCAAAGGTAAACTCTAAGTACTAAGACAAGGCTGAAGGGCAAAGGCCAAGGAACTTCGTAAGACTAGTATCAACGAGCTTCTCATCAAGATAGTCGAAAGTGGAGGACTTCGGGTCGATACAAGAGTGCTTGACCAAGAAACAAAGTAGGTAGTACGTGATGTTGTACCTTTGCAACTCAGAGGAGTAGGCGGTAAAGATGATGGAGAAGATGGTACAATCCCAAAGATAACCCAAACTATTAGAGACTTGCTCCAAGTTTGGGTGAAAACTTCTTATATTCCAGAAGTTCGATGATATTGAGAAGGTGAATCACAGTAGCTAAGTCAACGCAAGGAGTGCAAACACTTCGAGTACTTCAGAAGTGTGAGCAAAAGAGCAGGCGAAGGCTGGTAACCAGCTCAATGCATAGAGTACAACCCTCGAAGAGGCGGGCGAAGTCAAGTAACTTTTGTCTTCTCAACTCTTAAGAGAATGGGCGAAACCGAGTACCTCAATTCTCTTATCTATCTAGCGGAGGAGCTTTACACAAGTTCAAAGACCCTTCGAAGAAACATAATGGAAGACAATAGTTGTCAAACCCTCACCATTGGTGATCAGTGTTACTTAGAGTAGATTATCCGTTTCATTTTCAAATGGAATGCTAATCGAAAGCGGAAGTGATGCGAACCTACTTAGAAGTGACGACTATGTGGAAGAAGAATTGATAGGCATATTTTACGAAGGATGAACCCAAAAACTTTAAAGTATGCGAGGCGATGCTCGTTAAAGCTTCAACAAGCATCTACCTAGTTCAAGTGGCATGAGGCATTTGAGAGACTAGCGCATACTAAGGATGGTCTTTCCTTTCATGTGAGAGATCCGCAGGAAACAACATGGATCAGCACAACTCAGCCGACCCGACACTAGAGTCAAAGTCATTGGCGAGTTGAAGTAGTATGGTGGATTAAAGTTCAACTATTCAATAATAGCGACGAAGTGCAGTTGGGAGCCAAGAGGCGCATTGCAACTGGAGTAGAAGATTGAAGACTCAGCAAAGGCGAGGAGATACAATGTCTACAAAGGCTTCGATGAGGACGTCGAAGGAATAAATGGGAGGAATGTCACGGACAAAATTGCAAACAGGGTGTTTAAAGTAATGCTTATGTATGTTAGTGTCTTTCGGTTTTGTTCATGCTTTGCACAACACGTAAAGGGTTGATAGTAGGCTTAGCAGCCCCATTTTCCTTGGTTTTGGTGGTCGTCTTAGGTTTGCAAACAAATGTTGTCATGTGGGCACTTGTGGGTATTTCGATCTGTAGTAGACCATTTTTTATCCTTTGTTGTACGACCGTTCAAAGCTTGTGAAGTTTATTTGTAATTTGCATTGGCTATAAAGTGTTTGCTGAAATGCTTGCTTGTGGATCCCGAGTGAGACACTTTCTCTAACCTGTTTTCTCTTTTGTAGGTCCTAAGGGACCATAGGAGGTTTCGGGGAGACTGACTTTTGTGGATGGATACGCAAGGGTGCCACACGACTTAGGCAAAACCAACTAAGTGCGTGACAGCACGTTGACCGATCTTATGATATAGAGCAGCAAATCCATAGTGAAAGTAAGAGTTCTAACATTTTCTATGCTCCACACCAATATATGCCATATTCATCCTAACCTTAAGAGTCGTCTTGGACACATGTGGTTCACGACGATCAGACGACCATCACTATATTGTTGCACCAATAACATACGGTGTATCAATATATTATGTCGTTGGATCAATTTCAGGATTGAGTCCAACAAACATATCAAATTGATATATAGATACATAGGATCGAGGACCCCGATCCACTACCCGTGGTGTCCCGTCAATTTTTTTCTATGTTAGAACTGTTAGGATCGAGTCGGTACTAAGAGGGAGGGGGTGAATTAGTGCAGCGATAAAAACGTTAATTTTGAAACACTTTCGTTTGATGAAATGTCGTATCGGAAGGATATTAACTTGAAAGCGTACAAAAGCATAGTGAATAAGTAAATAAAGCAGTTTGTGATAAAAGTAAAGAGCTTAAAGTAAATGCAAACCAAGTTTTATAGTGGTTCGGTCATCGTGACTTACATCCACTCATGATTCTTCTTCCGTCAAGGCCACCGACATCCACTAACAGTCTTCCTTCAATGGACGAAGACCAACTACCCTTACAACTCAATTCTCATTTTGACAGGTTCAGGAGAGAACCTTTACACCCCACTACCTCCTCTCTTAGACTTCACCAACACTTAGAGCTTGAAAGGAGTTCTCACAAGATTACAATAGCATTTTTCTTTCTTTTTGCTCTCAGTTCTTGTGTTTTCTGAGCAGGGATAAGAAGGGTATTTATAGGCCCCAAATGGATTCAAATTTGGAGCCTAAAAGTGTCTCATCCCTGGTTTTCAGGGTACTGGCAATACCATCGCTTGTGCTCGACGGTACCACCCCCTACAGCACTGAAACTGGACGGTACCACCGCCTAGTCTAGCAATACCACCGCCTGACACTGGGCGATACCACTACCCAGTCTGGTGGTACTACCGCCTGCCATAGTCTTGAAGACTGTCTCAGAGACTGAGCTATAAGTAGTGCCACCACTTGGACCGGTGGTGCCACCGCCTGACCCAACTTTTGGGTCATTGAATGAGCGTTTCTCTTGGCCCAAAACAGCCCTACTTTGGGCCCACTTGGCCCCTAATTGAGTTGGCCTAATTACATTCTAAACCAACTCAATTACAACTAAAACTACTTCGATCTAGATAATTATTACAAAGCATTAATCACATGTTGTCCGGCATGTCATTGGTTCATCGGCGCTTCATCCAATCCTTTAGTGCATCATCCTCTTCTGCAACCTTTTGCCCAATCGACATATTGACCTCCATAACTCCGATCTCCTTGGCGCAATGTCCGCTCTTCTAGGCTCGATGCTCGAACTCATGGCACGAAGCCTTCTGCCGACACGTCGAAGGCAAGGTGTTGACTATGACGAAACCTTCTCACCCGTAGCAATGCTAAAATCCATCCGAATTCTATTGGCTATTGCAGCACACTATGATTATGAGATCTGGCAAATGGATGTGAAAA
>LVTN01002127.1:11398-25545 GCA_001649415.1 Musa itinerans | reverse complement strand
AGGGATATACGATCTCCCTAGGTAACACAATCTACTCTATACGCAGTTTTAAGTTTCGCGGATTTTGCGCACCAATCTTCGCACGACGACGAATATCTCTTTGGGAATAGGGGATTTTGTTTTCTTGTTCTTCCGCTGCACATGTGATGTCGCCCCCAAGATTTCCCAACATATGACATAATTGAGATGAACGTTGAATTCAAGTCATAGCAAATTTAATCATGAATATTTCATCATTGCATGCATCATTATCATAAGTTGAAGTATTGCATGCATAATACCAAATCATCAAGTATATTTTTAAAATATAAAATCATCATTACATGTATGATTTCAAATCATCATTCATAATTGCATCATAGAATGTATGATCATCATCATACCTTCTCCCCCTTTGTCATCAAGAAAAAGGAGAAGTGCAACTAGCAAGTTTTTGAGATATAATTTCAAATCATTGCATTATAAACATAAGCTCAAGTTTTTGAAATATTATCATACAAGTTAGTAATTTTCTTTTGAGATATGCACGATAGTCTATTTTTGCATCTTCTTGAAATGTGTAAGTTAGCAAAAAATGCTTCTCTTTTAAGATTAGCAAGCTAGCAATTTTAGCAAGTTTTACATTATGCAAGCTAGCAAATTTTACATCATTTTAGAACATGCAAGCTAGCAATTTGGCAAGTGTTACTTCTCTTTGAAATATGAAGGCTAGTAAATTTTTGAAAAAGAATGCAAGATAGTAAATAGAAAGTTAGCAAGATAGCAATGCATCATTTTAGAATATGCAAGCTAGCAAGTTTTTCATATATGAAAGTTGGCAAAATTTTTGTATCTTTTAAGATGAGCAAGCTTTTTACTTCTCTTTATGATGTGCAAGCTAGCAACTTTTGCTTTTCTTTGCGATGTGCAAGTTAGCAATTTTTGCTTCCTTTACAATTAGCAAAACTTTCTCCCCCTTTGTTATTATCAAAAAAAAGAAAAGAATACAATAGTACAATTTATCTCTTTTTACATCAATGATTCAATAATATCATGAGATATACAAATCATAAATACATGAGAATTGTACATAATAAAATTCAAGTCATAAACATTAAAAAGTCTAGAGATATATCATTAGTTTATTTGGATAAATCTTTCCTTAGTAAATACCAAGAAGAATCGTAGAAGAACAATTAATGAAAAATCTTGATTCATATAACGTAAATTTCAATTCATAAGTATCAAGTGAAAAAATCAAGATTTGTTTAGATGAGTCTCCTCTTTAGTAAAAAGAGAGAATTATGCGAGAACAAATATGAGATCTTAACTCACACAAAAGAAATCTCAAGTGTCAAATATTGAGAAATCAAGAGGTTAACATACATAAGTTAACATTCAAGCTAGCACTTTTTGCTTTCTTTTGTATCAATGTTCTAATCATAACATAAATACAAAGGAGTTATATGAAAATCATGACATGAAATACGAAAGATCAAGAAAGATCAATTCGTGAATGATTCATCTTGACAAATCTCCTTTTTAGTAAATAACAAAAAGAAATCTTAGGAGATTAAATAGTCAATGATATTCAAAGGAATTCTTAAGTTATGAATTCCGAGAAATTAATATCATGATTTGGATTAATAACTCATTCAAATTCAAATCGTCAAATCATCAAAATCACTTTCAAGAGATTCATAAAAAATAACATAAATAGATTCATTAATCTCTTTTTGAAAAATCAATAAGATAGTGATAGAAAAATTTTCAATAATGCATTCCCTTTTTAGTTGTTTCAATTCATGTGATTGATTTCATACGATCATGCCCAATTTTTTTTTTTTTTTTTCATGTCAAAACCATGCATCATGTTTAAAACCGAAAGACAAATACAAGATTCATCACAAAAATCATCAAGACTTCAAATCATCATGCATAATTAAATCATTAAGCATGATACCAAAACTTTTAATATTTTCATTACGTCTTAAATCATCAAACATGATTTTATTAAACATAAAGCATTTTAATCAAAATCAAAATCAAAAAGCAATGCGGAAATCATCAAGCTACACATTATTGCTTCTTAAAAACATACATAGTAGTAATCTTATTAGGTGTACAAGCATTAGATTTAAATCTAACATTTTGTTCCTTTATCAAAAAGAAATACAATTGTCATGATCAATTTTTTAATTTTTCGAAATCACTAGAAAGAAAAGCATGATCCCCACCCCCTTTTTTTGCATTTTATATACTAATTTAAAAATAACTTATGAAATGCATCAAGTAATTTTATAGTAAACTAAGGGGGTTTTAGTTACCTCGTCGTCGAAAGCCATTATAGCGTAGTTCGCCACCTTGTATTTGTTGGTTTGCTTCTCGTTTTCGGATGAGCTCGATTCGTCCCAAGCTATCCTGAATATTTTCTTCTTCTTTGGTAGCTTTTTTTTTTAAGTTTTATATACTTATCTTTGGAGTGCCCCGACTTCTTGCGTTCATAGCAAGTAATTGTGTTCTTTTTAAGTTTATTTTTATTCTTTGATTCTTGTTTATGAACTTTTTAAGCTTTATTGTTAAGAGTTTAAAGTCATCATCACTTGAACTTTCGCTCGAGTAGTCTTCTTGAGTTCTAAGTGTCAAATTCTTTCTATTCTTTGGAAGGTTGTTATCATATTTATCATGTGCCTTGCACGTCATTTCATATGTCATCAAAGACCCAATAAGTTCTTCAATCGGAAAATGGTTTAAGTTCTTTGCTTCTTGTATGACAGTTACTTTTGAATCCCAGTTTTTAGGAAGAGAACGTAAAACTTTATTCACAAGTTTAAGATTCGAAAAACTTTTTACAAGAGCTTTTAAATTATTGATGACATCCATAAAACAGGTGTACATGTCAATAGTAGTTTCGCTTAGCTTCATTCGAAATAATTCAAAATCATATATCAAAATATTAATTTTTGAATCTTTAACACTACTAGTGCCTTCGTGTGTGATTTCAAGAGTGTGTCAAATATTGTATATGGTTTCACAAGTCGAAATACGATTAAACTCGTTTTTATTCAAAGCGTAAAATAAAGCATTCATAGCTTTCACATTTAAAGAAAGCGATTTTTTCTCAAAGTCATTCCATTCATTTATAGGTTTAGACGCAGTTTGAAAGCCAAGTTCAATGATATTCCATAAATCAAAGTTCAAATAAAGCAAGAAAACTCTTATCCGAGTTTTCCAATATGTGTAGTCCATCCTATTGAACATAGGAGGACGAATGATAGAGTGACCCTCTTGAAATCCGATAAAAGCAATTTCTCTTGGGTGTTAAACCAAATGAAAAAAATGTGGCTCTGATACCAACTATTAGGATTGAGTCGACACTAAGAGGGAGGGAGGGGGGGGTGAATTAGCGCAGCGATAAAAACGTCGATTTTGAAACACTTTCGTTCGATGAAATGTCGTATTGAAAAGATGTTCACTTGAAAGCGTACATAAGCATAGTGAATAAGTAAATAAAGTAGTTTGAAATGAAAGTAAAGAGCGTAAAGTAAATGCAAACCGAGTTTTATAGTGGTTCGGTCGTCGTGACCTACATCCACTCACGATTCCTCATCCGTTGAGGCCACCGACATCCACTAACGGTCTTCCTTTAATGGGCGAAGACCAACCACCCTTTCAACTCTATTCTCCTTTTAACAGGTTCAAGAGAACCTTTACACCCTCACTACCTTCTCTCTTAAACTTCACCGATACTTAGAGCTTGAGAGGAGTTCTCACAAGATTACAACTGCGTTTTTCTTTCTTTTTGCTCTTAGTTTTTGTGTTTTCTAAGCAGAGATGAGATGGGTATTTATAGGCCCCAAATGGATTTAAACTTAGAGCCTAAAAGTGTCTCATCCTCGGTTTTTGGGGTACTGGCGGTACCACCACCTAACACTGGGGGGTACCACCACCCAGTTTAGCAGTACTATCGCCTAACATAGTCTTGGAGACTGTGTCTCGGAGACTAAGCCACTGACGGTGCCACCGCTTGGACCGGCGGTGCCACCGCTTGACTAACTTTTGAGTCACTAAATGGGTCTTTCTCTTGGCCCAAAATAGCCTCACTTTGGGCCCATTTGGCCCCTAATTGAGTTGTCCGGCATGTCATTGGTTCATCGATGCTTCGTCCAATCCTTCAGTGCATCATCCTCTTTTGTCGCCTTTTGCCCAATCGATATTTTGACCTCCGCAACTCCAATCTCCTTAGCATAATGTCTGCTCTTCTAAGCCCGATGCTCGAACTCATGGCACAAAGCCTTTTACCGACACATCGACCGATCCTCCTACTCGATGTCCAATCTTCTGACATGTTTCACTCCGGCCCAACATTGATTCTTCTTGCTTTAATTGTCTTTCCTGATCGAAGCTAGTCCTGCATCACTCGAAACGCAGATTAGATAATAACATTATCAATTGATTTTCTCATCAAAATCCGAGATTCAATAAGAACCAAGTATATCCATCGATTGATTACTTAATTTATTTGAATCTTAAAGTTGAAGTTGTTTAAAAAAATAATCTAATAATTCAAGTCATTTCCTTATAGATAATTCATTATTAATGGAAAGATCTGAAACGTACCACAAAATTACTCCTCAAAGACTAAAAAAGATGTCATTATTCTTTCCTAATTTAGATTATTTTTGCTAAAATTATACTAAAATTATATTTATTTCCAACTTAAAAATTCTAATTTAACTTTTTTTTTTTCTATTTTTAGGTATTTTTTGAGTTATTTTCGATGATTTTGGGTATATCGTCGATACACCCTGATGTACCGACACATGGTACGTCGATACGCCTTAGTACATACCGTACTAATGACTTGTCGGTACACTAATACAGACAGATAAGATGAACCTTGGTTTATTTAACGTGGAATGTTAGATTTGTTATCATAACAAAGACCAGAGTAACCATAACTATTTGATTGCTTTCGCTTCAACATATACACAATTTAATAAAATAGAACATTTTCTTTTGAGAGGGCTCTAAACTAATTTGTCAAACCATTTATATTCATGAAGCTTCATAAGCACAAAACAAGGATATTCAAGGATGTTTGGCCACAATAAGAAGAGAAAAAGGCAACTTAAACCAAGACTTGCAAGGGTATTGCGATCAAGACATCATCCTAGTATATTCCAGTTAAGAATTAAGCAATAATAGCCCTATAAATAGGTCTTGTGATACCTATAAGATCTTTTTTTTTGCTATTTCTGCTTATTTTTTCTGCAATAAAAAGATTTTTTTGAACTCTCTAGTTCAGATCTTGGTAGAATTTTCTCCTCATTGAATTGGAAAAAGCCCTAGTTTGAAGGGTTAATCCTAACATCTACTTGAGTGCAGGTTAATCCTAACATCTACTTGAGTGCCTAGAAAGGACCATATGCAGCATTTTCTTTTGTAGACCTCCAAATAAAAAATCATCTAGCATCTTATAGGAATTTGAAATGCAATAAGAAAAATAAATGTTTAATGCAGGATGATGAGGCATATTATTACTTACAGTTTCAGGTTTTTGATTGCATCTTTTCATTCTTCCAATCACTTGCATCAGTGGCCTTCTCAACAATTGAATCAAGAAGAAATCATTTGAAGTTCCTCACCAGTAATCTCCACACGAGCAATTACCATTACTGAAATGATGAAATCTAGTGGTGTCTCTGAGGATGATGTCACGCTTCTCAATCAAGGAAAGGAACTTAGCAGCATTGTGACAATCCCCACATACCCGAAGGTTCTTGAAGACTCGGAGTGTAGTCCCTTGCAAAGTGCTAATCAACCCAAAAGCAATAGCAAGTTTTTCACTATGCCTCATCAGCATTAGCTTCTTCTGATCCTCACCAACATCATGTAGATCAAAACTGAGGTCTGGCACATAGCCGACAGCCTTCATCCTCTTTTCCATCTCAGATAATTTCTGATGAATTAAGTCCAACTGTGGATGAATGCTGTCTCCAGATCTGAACTCATGGAAGATGCCCCTCAGTTCGATCCAGCTGTACCCTGGCATTTTAACAATGTCATTCTGTTTCATGGACTTCCTCACTCTGGAAACATCCCCCCACTTGTTCATTGATGCATACACATTAGCAAGTTGAACATAAGCTCTTGCACTTTGTGGCTCTGACTCCACAAGTCTCTGTGCGGCAAACTCAGCGAATTCCAAACTTCTATGGATCCTACAAGCACCCAGCAAGGTTCCAAAGACAGCTGGATGTGGTTTGAATGGCATGGAGAGGATCAAGTCCACAGCTTTCCCAAGCGAACCAACACGGCACAGCAGATCAACCATACATGAATAATGATCTGACTCAGGCTCCACACCATATTCTCTCTTCATCGACTCAAAGTATTGGATACCGAGCTCCAGCAACCCTGCATGATTGCATGCAGTGAGTACTGCAACAAACGTGATGCAATTGGGTTCTACTCCCTCCCGTTTCATTGCATCAAATAACTCTATTGCTTTCACTCCATGCCCATGCTGTGCACACCCGGAAATCAGAGCATTCCATGTAACTATATCCTTTGTCTGGATTCCATCGAACAGTACACAAGCATCATCCAATTCTCCGCACTTGCAGTACATGCTCATCAACGAAGTGCCGACTGTAGAATTATGGATTAAAGACAATTTGTGAGCCAACTGATGGATCTGCTTGCCCAACGCAAGAGCTGACAGATTGCTGCACCCAAGAAGAGCGCTGCTGAGGGTCGACGGATTAGGTATGACTACTGGGAACACTATCATCTTCCGGAAGTGCTTCAACCCGTCCTCTGCTCGGTTGTTCTTAACGTACCCGGCGAGCATGGCATTCCAGGACACCAGATTTCTGGTAGGCATCGCGTCGAACAGCTCCCGGGCCTTCTCTATATTTCCAGCGTCCATGTATCCAGATATCATCGCCGTCCACAAGACCACATCGTTCTTATCGGGCACTCTACGGAAGTGCTCCTCCGCCGAGTCCATGTCGCCGGCTCGTGAGAAACCCGACACGATTGCATTCCATGAGACGTGATTCTTCTGGGGCATCGCGGAGAAGAGCTGCCGGGCTTCATCCATGGCGCCAATCCGGGAGAAGCCTGATAGCATGGTGTTCCAGGAGGCGACGTCCTTGAGGGTCATGGCGTCGAAGAGGCGCCGGGCGCCGCGGAGGTCGGCGTTGATGAGGTGGCAGGAGAGGAGGGTGTTGTAGGAGACGACATCAGGGCAAGGGATCCTAGCGAACAGGCGGAGCGCCTCGTCGAGGAGGCCGTGCTTCTTGGAATAGCCGGCGAGAAGGGAGTTCCAGGATACGGTGTTTCTGCGGGGCATGGCGTTGAACACCTTGAGGGCGGAGCGGAGGTCGCCGCTACGGACGTAAGCGGCGACAGCCTTGTTGGAGGCATGGACGGTGAGTTGGAGTCCCATGGAGCAGAAACAGTGCCTAAACGTGGGGTTCAGTTCCTTACCTCTTTCATTAGCTTATGTTGGTCTGGGCCGGGCAAACACCACTCCAACTCTACATTTTCGCTGGACCAAATCTCACATGCAAATCTAATCGAGAGATGTTCTGACGACGCCTACCGATCCAAATAAAAAGTGTATACTTTAACGCAGAACCAACCAAAAAAGAAAAAAAAAACATTATCACAGTTTCCTATCAACAGGTTCGGTGTGAGCACGATAAGCTGAGATATGAGCACAAACATTTCCACTCCTCAAGCACAATGATCTACATAAAGTGACAAACACTATACACGTCACTGATAATTAATATACCAAATTTACAGAGAGCAACTAAGTTAAGGGCCATGAAGTAGAAACAGAACAGCCAGCTTCGGTACTCACTGGCATGTTTAGTACATAAAAGAAATATAACAACTAAGTTAAGGGCCATGAAGTAGAAACAGAACAGCCAGCTTCGGTACTCACTGGCATGTTTAGTACATAAACGAAATGTAAAAAGCTATATATATATATATATATATATATATATATATATATATATATATATATATATATATATATATATATATATATATATATATATATATATATATATATATATATATATATATATATATATATATATATATATATATATATATATATATATATATATATATATATATATATATATATATATATATATATATATATATATATATATATATATATATATATATATATATATATATATATATATATATATTAAAGAAAAAATCTCGACCAAGATACTATGTCAAGTACCGGAAGAACCTCTTTGGTGGTTTGCCTCAAGAGACATTCCATGCTTAGGTTTGCCGAGAGACCAGAAATACCGCCTCTTGAAGCGGCTGGTGGTTGCCCGGTAAGAGTTCATAAGAGGAGGCCAACGCCAATGCCAATCCCAAGCCTATTCCAACGCAACTCTGACATCAGCATTAAACCATGACAGTTGCCCATCCTTAGAAGAGTTCCAACCTTGAGGGTCGTAGCTGTCTTACAATCAAATCTGGATCATGTTCTTTGGTTTGTTCATATGCAGCCTCTAAAGGTGTTTTTAGATCAATTAAGCACTAAAACGTTTGGTTGTATATTTTGGCCCCCAAGATATGTCAGGTCAGAATCCGTATTAAAATATTGCTCGGTCTCGGGAACTCCAAGACGACACCGCCCCCAAGACACGCCAGGTCAGAATCCGTACTAAGGCACTGCTTTGGCCTCGGGAACCCCGAGACGACGTCGCCCCCAAGACACGCCAAGTCAGAATCCGTACTAAGGCACTGCTCGGCACGTCCACCATGCCAACCTGCGTACGACCGACCCACGTACAATAATATAAAGACCTCTAGCCAGCATCTGGCCAAGGGGAGAGGCAAAAATCAATTGATCACTTGACTGACTTGCTCGTCGGAGGGGCCTCATCGGGTGATCCCGACGAGGGCCATTTTTGCAGGAAAACGTAGCCACCTCATGAAGGTGAGCTGCCAACCACCCGGGAATCACCATCCAGTGCATGAAGGAGAACAGCCAACCAGCCCGGATCCTGACCAACGCCAACCAGCACCCCTTCCCGAGGGCGCGACCACCTCATGAAGACGAGCTGCCAACCACCCCGGAGAAGGAGAGACACAGTTCGGCATACACAGCGCCCAAATCAGCACACAAAGGAACGCTGATCGGCACCCCACCGCGAGTGCTCGGTCCACCTCATCATCCCACTCACCCCCCAGGGAGCTCCTGAAATTGGCCCACGAACCTAACCGTGCTGACTCATCAGCCATGGTACTTATATTCACCAATATTTTGGCGCTAGAAGGAGGGCCCATGTCGTAGGAGCATCTGGCGGGAGCTCTCCCTAGGAGAGAACCACCGACCGACCGCCCTTCCATCGAATCGGAAGGTCAGGCCCTCCCCGCCCCTAGATACGAGGGGATCCCGGCTTTGACGCTAGATCACTATTTGCGCCTATTCAATGACCCAGGGTTGTCACCCCCGGGGCTCACCATAGGGCCCTCGGTCGTGACACCCTAGGCGTTTCTTAGCCTGACCAAGTAAGTGCAGGCCATGGCGGGCATGATGCATACGCTCGCTCCGATCATTTCTCAAATCGTGCGACTAGCAGCTCCTTCGATTGACCCAACCCGGCAAAGGCCGAGCATAGAGTAGGTCGGGACGGTAGAAGCCCGAGACCAAATGACGGACCCGAGAGGTCCACCCGAGCAGAGCATGCCCACACACTAACGAATCACACCGCCCCGCTCCGACCCTAACACCATATCGTTCGACTCGGCGGATGACTCGCTTAGAGCCCAACTATCCCAGGTCAACCAACGCTTGGACGCATTCCAACGCAAGCTCCGAAAATCGCAGAGCATGTCCAGCGAAGGCGGTTCGGGCAGGTCCCCTTTCACTCAGGAAGTACAGGATAAGCTAGTACCCCTCAACTTCAGCTTGCCGATACTGGAGACATATGACGACAGCTCTGATCCCATGGAGCATGTCTCAATATTCCGGGCCCAGATGGCCCTCTACGGCACCTCCGATGCATTGATGTGCCGGGCATTTCCAACCACCCTGAGGGGACTAACACGAACATGGTTCAGCCGACTACGCCAATCCTCAGTCTCATCCTTCGACCAGCTTGCCAAGGAGTTCAAGCAGAACTTCCTCGCCAGTGTGCGACCTAGGCCTTCCATGGCCACCTTGCTCGCGTTATCTCAGCATGAAGATGAGTCGCTCTCTCAGTTTGTGGCACGTTTCGCCACTGAAATCCGGGGATTCCCGGATGCTCACCCCTCTTTAATCATGCAGGCATTTCTGATGGGCTTGAAGCCTTCAAGGTTCTTCTGGTCATTGATCGAGAAGCCACCAGTAACCATCTCCGAGATGCTCCAGCGCGCCAACCAGTACATCGCCACCGAAGCTCTGGTGGCGAGAAAGCGTAGGGACAACAAGAGGCCAAGGGTGGAGCATTCCTAGGGAATGACCTCAGCAGCCCCGGTGCAACCCCGCCAGAGGCCCGACTGACAAGAGCTACTGCTCCCAAGGCCCCCACTTCTCCCTCAGAGCACATTCCACCAGGACTACGGCCACGGCACAAAAGATTGTTGTGACCTCCAGAATCAAATCGAGGACTTGATCCAAAAAGGTCACCTCGGGCGCTATCTCAAGGAACCCTGAGAAGCGACTCCACATCCCAAGGGACCCATCGAAAGACACCTCGTCATCCAAAATCTCTCATCGAAATGCCACTCGCGACAAGAGGTCCACAGGTTTGCCAGATCGGTTCCCGACCTGAGGCTCGCCGGCCCAGCTCTTGCTCGAGCCGCTCCAGATCGGTTCCCGACCTAAGGCTCACCGACCCAACTCCTTCCCGAGCCGCTCCAGATCGGTTCCCGACCTGAGGCTCGCCGGCCCAGCTCTTGCTCGAGCCGCTCCAGATCGGTTCCCGACCTAAGGCTCACCGACCCAACTCCTTCCCGAGCCGCTCCAGATCGGTTCCCGACCTGAGGCTCGCCGGCCCAGCTCTTGCTCGAGCCGCTCCAGATCGGTTCCCGACCTAAGGCTCACCGACCCAACTCCTTCCCGAGCCGCTCCAGATCGGTTCCTGACCTGAGGCTCGCCAACCTAGCTTCTGCCCAAGCCGCTCTAGATCGGTTCCTGACCTGAGGCACATCGACCCAACTCCTGCCCGAGCAGTTCCATATCGGTTCCTGACCTAAGGCTCGCCGGCCTAGCTCCTGCTCAAGTCGCTCCAGATCAGTTCCCGACCTGAGGCTCGCCAACCCAGCTCCTGCCCGAGCCGCTCCAGATCGGTTCCCGGCCTGAGGTTCACTGGTCTAGCTCCTGCCCGAGCCACTCCAGATCGGTTCCCGACTTGAGGCTTGTCGGCCCAACTCTTGCCCGAGTCTTTCTAGATCGGTTCCTGACCTGAGGCTCGCCGGCCCAGCTCCTGCCCGAGCCGCTCCATATCAGTTCCCAACCTAAGGCTCGTCGGCCTAGCTCCTGCCCGAGCTGCTCCAGATTGGTTCCCGACCTAAGGCTCGTCGACCCCCAGGTTCAGAACCGAGCTTAATCAACTCGGCCCCCAAGATCAATTCGGAACCGAGCTTAATCACTCAGCCCCTAAGTTCGGAACCGAGCTTAATCACTCGGCCCCTAGGTTCGGAACCGAGCTTAATCAACTCGGCCCCCAGGTTCGGAACTAAGCTTAATCAACTCGGCCCTCAGGTTCGGTACCGAGCTTAATCACTTGGCCCCCAGGTTCGGAACCAAGCTTAATCAACTCGGCCCCTAAGTTCGGAACCGAGCTTAATCAACTCAGCCCCTAGGTTCGGAACCGAGCTTAACCAACTCGACCCCCAGGTTCAGAACCGAGCTTAATCGCTCAGCCCCCAAGATCAATCCGGAACCGAGCTCAAACTGCTCGGCCCCCAAGATCAATTCGGAACCGAGCTCAGCCACTTGGCCCCTAGATTTGATTCCCTACCCGGGTCGCTCCAGATCGCCCCTTACTGGCGACCCGCTGTCACCAAATCCGAAATCGAGCTCAAATCGCTCGGCCCCCAAGATCACTTCAGAACCGAGCTTAGTTGCTAGGCCCCCAAATTTGATTCCCTACCCGGGTTGCTCCAGATCGCCCCCGACTAGCGACTCGCCGTCACCGAATCCGGAACCGAGTTCAAATCGCTTGGCCCCCAAGATCAATTCGAGACCGAGCTCAACCGCTCAGCCCCCAGATTCGATTTTATGCTCGGGTCGCTCCATAGCACTCCCGATTGGCGACCCGCCGGCACCAAAATCTGAGCCCAGACTCAGTCACTCGACCCATAGGCCCAACCTTCAAACCGAGTCGCATCTCGGCTAAATCCAACGCCCGAGTCGCATCTCAGCCAAATCCAACGTCTAGGCCATGCATCTCGGCCAATCCAACGCCCAAGTCGCATCTCGGCCAAATCCAATGCCCGAGTCGCATCTCAACCAAATCAAGTGTCCGAGTTGCATCTCGGCCAAATCCAACGCTTGAGTCGCATCTCGACCAAATCTAGTGTCCGAGCCACGCATCTCGACCAATCCAACACCCGAGTCGCATCTCGATCAAATCCAACGCCCGAGTTGCATCACGGCCAATCCAACGCCCAAGTCGCATGTCGGCCAAATCCAATGCCCGAGTCGCATCTCGGCCAAATCAAGTGTCCGAGTTGCATCTCGGCCAAATCCAATGCCCGAGTTGCATCTCGGCCAAATCCAACATCCGAGCCACACATCTCAGCCAATCCAACGCCCGAGTCGCATCTCGACCAAATCTAACGCCCGAGTCGCATCTCGGCCAAATCAAGCGTCCGAGTCGCATATCAGCCAAATCCAACACCCGAGTCGCATCTCGGCCAAATCAAGTGTCCGAGTCGCATCTCGGCCAAATCCAACACCCGAGTCGCATCTTGGCCAAATCCAACGTCCAAGCCACGCATCTCGGCCAATCCAACGCCTGAGTCGCATCTCGGCCAAATCCAGCGTTCGAGCCACGCATCTCGGCCAGTCCAAACACCCGAACCACACATCTCGACCAATCCAATGCCCGAGCCACACCTTGCAGCCAATCTTATGCTCGAGTCACATCTTGGTCGATCCAGCACCCGAATCACCGGCCAAGTCCATTAAATCCAAGTCGCTCCACGTCAACCCCTGACTCGCAGCCCGTCAAGTCTCTAACCGAGCTGCCCTGGCTCGCTCGCCGACTTGCAAACTCAGCAGTCGTAACTCCGAGCCGTGCCAAACCCGACCTACGACACGTCGGTTTTGCCTCGTCAGTTTCGCCATGTCAGTTTCGACACGTCATTTTCACCTCGTCGGTTTCAACGCTTCGGTTTCGATGCTTCGGTTTCACCTCAATAGGCCCCTACCTTTCGATCACCAAGGTTAGTCCTACCCAAATCACGGGGCACCACCCCCTCTAAATCGCCCCCCGACGAGTCAATCCAGCTTCACCGTGCAGGTCTCACCTCGGCTGTTTCGACGCTTCGGTTTCGCCTTGACAGACCCCTACCGTTCGATCAGCAAGGTCAGTCCTGCCCGAATCATGGGGCGCCACCCCTCTAAATCACCCCCCGACGAGTCAATCCAGCTTCGTCGCACAGGTCTCGCCTTGTCTGTTTCGACGCTTCAGTTTTGCCTCAACAAACCCCTACTGTTCGATCAGCATGGTCAGTCCTACCCGAATCACGGGGCATCGCCCCTCTAAATTGCCCCCCGACGAGTCAATCCAGCTTTGCTGCACAGGTCTCACCTCGCTTGTTTCGACGCTTCGGTTTCGCCTCGACAGACCCCTATCATTCGATCAGCAGGGTCAGTCCTGCTCGAATCACGGGGCGCCGCCCCTCTAAATCGCCCCCCGACGAGTCAATCCAGCTTCGCCGCACAAGTCTCGCCTTGCTTATTTCGACGCTTCGGTTTTGCCTCAACAGACCCCTACCGTTCGATCAGCAGGGTCAGTCCTGCTTGAATCACAGGGCACCGCCCCTCTAAATCGCCTCCCGACGAGTCAATCTAGCTTCCCCACACGGGCAGCCAACACAATTGCATCATTCGGACCCAAGCATGCCTCCCGGCCCTTCAAGGACCCCACGACACGCCTTGGAGGGGGGGGGGGGGGGAG
>LVTN01002126.1:0-15091 GCA_001649415.1 Musa itinerans | reverse complement strand
AGTTACCGTGTACCTATAGTCCCTCATCCATCTAATATCCTAGAGATCGTATACCGGGTATGGTGCTGTCAGACCCATACGATTTATACTCGAGTCTCGCTCTAATTGGATTCTCCCGGAGAACTCTTTCTCTCTCAATCCGAATGACCCTAGCCATAGATTTGTCTGAGCAAGAACATATGGGATATTCCTCTCATGACGCCAAGAGTGGATGATCCTCTATCGATACTCAATAGCCCTCGTAAGGTCGATTATTACTCCCAATAACCGGTTGTACTAAATCTGGGACATCCAAACCTATAAGTCTGGTATCAAAGAATGGAGCACTCATACAGGACATCCTTGGTGTCTCAAGTCTAAGGACCAGATACACCACTAGGACTACGAAATCGTTGTTTGACAATGAGGTATCATCAACCATCCAGCATTCCGTAAGTAGATCAATCAATGAACTCATTCTCCAATGAGCACCTGTGCTGTATTCCTAGTGTCCCCACGCGAGTAGCTATGAGACTAGCTGCATCCATCATATGGATGGGTTTACAGCACACTAGTCTGTCTGGTTATCTCGATGTCCCTCTCAAGTAACCTATGACTGGGATCATTTAGGATCTATGTTGAAAGGTGAATTGGTCTCATTATCGTGATCTCATCACGATCTGAGTCACATTGCACAGATCCAATGACAATACAATATATACATGTATATATGTAATAGTCAATATAAAGTGATAAATGCCAAAATATAATAAGCAAAAAGAAGCCTGGAGTTTTGAGGAGTATCATCGCAGCCCTGCTATGTGGATCACCGCTAGAGAGGACACTTGACCTCCTTCACCCTTTCCTACAGATCTGTAGGGATTCAGGGATATACGATCTCCCTAAGTAACATAACTATCTTTCTGACATATAGTTTTTGATTTTACAGATTTTGCACATCAATCTTCACACATCGATGAACACATATTGTAAAATTTTGGTTTTTGCTTTTTGTTCTTCCGCTACACATGTGATATCGCCCCTAGATTTCCCAGTACCTTATCCATCTAATATCTCAGAGATTGCATACTAGGCATGGTGCTATCAGGCCCATATGGTTTCTGATCGAGTCTTACTCTAATAGGATTCTCCCATAGAACTCTTTCTCTCTCAATCCAAATAACCTTGGCCAGGAATTTGTCTGAGCAAGAACACATATGATATTTCTCTCATGATACCAAGAGTGGATGATCCTCTATTGACACTCAATAGCCCTCGTAAAGTTAGCTGCCACTCCCAATGACCGATTGTACTAGATCTAGAACTTCTAAACTTATAAGTCTAGTATTAAAGAGTGAAGAACTCATACAGTACATCCATGGTGTCTCAAGTCTAAGGACTAGATACACTACTGAGTTTATGAAATCGTTGTCTAATAATAAGGTATCATCAACCATCTAACATTTCGTGAGCGGATCAATCAGTGAGCTCATTCTCCAATGAGCACCTGCAATGTATCATTAGTGTCCCCACACGAGCAGCTATGAGACCATCCGTCTCCATCTTATGGACAGGTATATAGTACACCAGTCTGTCCAGTTATCTCGATGTCCCTCTCGAGTAACATATGACCAGGATTATTTAGGGTATGTGTTTAAAGATGAATCAGTCTCATTATCGTAATCTCATCACGATCCGATTCTCATTGCACTAATTCATGGACATTATAATATATTTATGTAATAAGCAATATAAAGTAAGAAATTATCATAATAATAATAATAAAAAAGACTGCGTGTCATGTCACTATAGGGCACCCATGACTAACAATCCTTTGTTACTCAAGTCTAAGGATCAGATACACCACTAAGACAACGGAATTGTTGTCTGATAATGATGTATCATCAACCAACCAGCATTCCGTGAGTGGATTAATCAGTGAACTCATTCTCCAATGAACACTTGCGTAGTATCCCTAGTGTCCCCACACGAGTAGCTATAAGACCAACCGCTTCCATCATATGAATGGGTATAATACATACCAGTTTATTCAATCATCTCAATGTCCCTCTCGAGGAACCTATGATCGAGATTATTTATAGTTTATGTTTAGAAACGAATCAGTTTCACTATCATGATCTCGTCACTATTCGATTTCTATTACATATATCCATATACATCACAATATATGCAATAGATAATATAACGTGAAAAAAATATCAAATAAATAATAAGCAAAAAGAGTGTGTATCATGTCACATGTCCATCACTCACGTGATTGGCTTGTAGGACACCTTTGACTAGCAATAGAGATCTCTATAAATAGGACATAAGCTAAACCATTTTTGGCTGCCACCTCCTATTGTTCTTCCACCCTCTTCTCAGTCGATAATCCTAGATTGGGGCATGTGGATAACAAGAAGGGTTAACCCCTTTTTGATCACGTAGTGCTCATGGAGAGGAAGATCGTGCAGCTATTTGAGGAGCGTCTTTGCCACATCTACCATATAGATTATCGCTAGAGATGAGGACAGTTGACCTCCTTCATCCACTCTTGTAGATCTAGGATTTTATAGGAATATATGATCTCCCTAGGTAATAAATCTACCTTGACACGTGTAGTTTTTTATTTTACATTTTTTTTTTGCACACCAATCTTCATGCGACGATGAAACCCTTTTTCTTTTGGGAAATATGTGATTTTATTTTTCTGTTCTTCTATTAAGTATGTGATGCTTTGTATAAGTTTTCTAATAGTAAAGAAATATGATGGCTCGTTGGGTTGACTTACCTAGTGTCCATAGCGGTAGAGGTCGACATCAGTGAGGTGGGCGGAGATGGTGCTGGGCAATCGCCAACCGCAAAGAGGATGCCATCACAAAGAAGAAGGCAGGAGGCAATTTAGACATAATTTGGTCAAAATATCAATTTGACCATAATGTGCCCTTTTGATAACCATTTGATTTTGACTTTAATCAAAATCTAATTTAGATCCATTTTGACTCGATTAAAATGGATAATTATGGTTACCTATTGTCTATGTTTAAAGATGATTTATCTGATTAATCTTGAGAATGCATGTTATATTTCTATACTTTTAGAAATTTAGTTTCTTTATCTATAATTATTAGGATATTATTATTCTTTTAATGATGACAAACTCAGTATATTTATGACTCAATAAAAGATGATTATAAAATTTTGTATGATGGTTTGTATAGAATTAATATGAATATTGAGTTTGCAATAACCCTATTAAACTCTTTGATATTATATATATTTATATTTATGAATTATTGCATATTCCCTATTGTATAGAAAAAGAAATTTTATCACTTTTATAGATGATATGTCAAAATATGATTATATATCTCTAATTCATGTAATATCTTAAGCAGTTGATACCCTTATGTGTATATATCAATAAAGTTGAGAGATAATTAGATAGAAAGGTTAAAAATTATTATATTTGATAAAGACGGTAAATTTTATGGATGAGAATGACGATTTTGATTATTTTTTGCTAAATTCTTATAGAATAATTAATCAATGAGAGTGATAATCTCAAAATTTAATATCGAGAAGATATAAGTTGATATTTATTTTTATCATTTCTTATTTGAGAGAAGGTTATTTCTCAAATCATTAAACGATTTGATGAAGATAAATAATAAAATAATATTAATAAACTCTCATATGACATTAATATCACTATTGATTAACCTGTAGAATAACCTAAATTGATAGTTTCAAAAAAATCTCAAAATGAAAGAAGACATATCATTTTTATGATTATATGGTATATGTAAAAGAACCATATTATGATATAGGAATCAAAATGATCCCATTTATTTTCAAAAGTTATGAAAAGTGATTATTCTTAAAAGTGGTGTTGATTAGTGTTTATATTTGAAGTTCAATGCGAGCAAGCTTATTATATTAATTTATAAATAATATTTTCGCTTGTTAATAGTGATCTTGGTTTATTGCACCAGATTGAGATATTTTTCATTAAAATTTTTAAGATAATTGATATAAATAAGATGACTTATGTTATAAATATTAAGATATATAGGGATAGATTTTAAAGATTGCTAGAACTATATAAAAAGAGTATATAAACCAAATCTTAGAGAAATTTAGTATGTAACTTTATTCAGCTAATAATACATCTTTTACGATAGGTAAAAATTTAATCAAAACTAGTATCTTAAAATTAACCTAGAAAATAATCAAATAAAAAATATTCCTTATAAATACTTAGTTGGAAGTCTATTGTATGCTTAAGCCTATACGAGACTAGATATTAGTTTTACGGTAAGGAATGTTGGGTAAATATTAGAGTTACCAATAAATAAAATATTGAAAAGCTATAAATAAAGTAATAAGATATTTGTAAGAGATAAGGGATTATATGCTCACATATAAGAGATCATATTAGTTTGAAATAATGAGATTTTCTTATGTTGATTCTATAAATTACTTCGATGGTAGGAAGTCCATTTTATGATTTACATTTATATTAGTTGAAGAGGCAATTTTCAAGAATAGTATAATACAAATTATATTATAAAAAATAGAAGCTAATTTCATGACATACTTTAAGATTACTAATCAAACTTTATAATTAAGCTTTATAATTATGAAATTTTATCTCAAGACTGGTCAGAATTAATTTTTAAGTCATTAAAGATACTTTGTGACATATCGCAATAATTTTTCTTCTCTATTAATGGTAAGTACTTTAGTAGTTTTATGCATTATGATATAAAATATTTGATAATTAGAGAAAGAGTTTAGAAATAACTAATATTAATTTAGAACCTAAGTTTTACTATATTGATTATTGATATATTTAACCTTATAGTTTGATATTTAAAAAATATATTCTTATAATTAGGATTATGAGCAATCTAAAAAATATTTGGTGATGCATGTGGATATCATAATTGATATTTTTACTTATGTAATTAAAGTTATTTATTCTACTATCATGTTCATATTTATGTATGAATATATTATGATTGAATATGAGAATAAGATTAACTTGATAAGATAAATTATAAAAATTATTATGTACTGCATTAGGAAAGATTAATAGTGTCATGATACATAAAAAAGAGTATGATGTTGATAACATACAACCACTATAACTCATGTTGGTAGTCGAACTTAATATAGTATCATTATATTTATTAGACTTATTAATTTATTTTATAAAATTCATGATCATATGTACAATATTTTTAAAACTTTTCAGAATCCAATTAGAAAATTTATTTTTAAATAAAATTTTATTTTATTTATTATGATTTTAATTTTTTATCTTATTGATTAATGGGTTTGGTAGGAGAATGTTAGATTATGTGATCTGATAAGTTATATTATAATTTTGATTAGATTTTAGTTATGGTTATTAACTAATATAAAAGAAATTTAATTATGATAATTTTTTTTATTAAGGATGCTCTTGATAGGAAGGACTCTCATCATTGTTTATCTAAACCCCATAGTTTCATCTATCAATGGACATGATCTCCTAAAAACTATATATGAATCTTATGAATCTTCTTCATGTTGGACTTCAATTGACTTTAATTAGTTCTGAATCATCTCCATGTTGGACAATCAGAATTTGTCACATGGTGAGCTCATCAAATTACCCTTATCTTTTTCAACTAATTATATTTATATTTTAAAATCATTCTAATCATGTTATAGTAGATTTTTGTTGCCCAATATGCTAGGGATTTTGGAGCTAATATCAATTTAGTATTCAAACAGATGTAATCAGATCTAGTTGAGATTTTTATAAAATTGCATCAGTGATGCACTTGAGACAAGTCGGTGTCTAAATAGTGTAAAAAATAAGTTGATTCAAATGTTTTAAAATGTTGAGCAGTATCAAAGTAATCTTTATTAAATAAGTCTACCTAAAGCCTCTTATAGTGGTGTTTAGTGAGTATAAAGAGTAGGTAGAAGTTAATTTATAGGAAGATCACACAAATTTATCAAGTATTACTTACATACAAATAGTCAATTGAATCGTTAAGTCTTATGATTAACAACATGATGTGTTTGATTATTATATAAGATTTATAAAATATTTGAGTTAATAATGAAATGATGATGATGTGATGTTCGATCATTCAAGTATTAGATTTTCTCTATCTAATAACTTTTTCTAATAAAATAAAATAAAATAAATTTAGCGTTAGTTTGTTGATAGAAGATTTATTTAACTATTATTTAAGATCGGAGTACAGAGGCGTGTTGTGTAACTCATGTGATATATAAAGTAAAACAAAGTTAGTAGTATCTTGAATTAGTTTTCTTTATAAATTAAATTTGTTGAGTAATGCATTTTCTAGTTTTGAGTTTTTGTTGGATATTGATCTTCCTTCGATAGGAAGCAATGAGGTTCTTGGATCACTACGCCTCTAATCATGCATTTAGATTTCAGGTCTCAGTGTATCCTTAGGTATTAAGGAGTTGGCAACGGGGAAGAAGTCCATTCCTTTGTTGCGTTGCACGCAGCTTTTTTCCTCACCTCGAACTGGTAGGAATTGCGAGTTCAAATCTGTAGCCGAAAGGAAAAGGGAGAAAAAAAACTAAAAAAATGTACGAGATTCCCCTTTTGTCCCCACCCGAAGTCCCCCCCCGCCCCCCCCCCCTCCTTTCTCGTGTCGCCTCGGGCCCCACCTATGACATCCACCGTTGAGTGCGGCGTGCGATCGGTCTCACCTTCGATGTACCATTTACCTTTCCTGGCCACTCGTCGGCCTCCAATGCCCGTTGTTGTGGGGCCGACGGCGTCGTCCTGGCTTACAGCCTCGCGTGCGCGTCGGACGTGTTTGCTGTGTTATTTAGGACAGCTTTCCCCGTCCACGTGGTGTCACGTGACCGGTGGGCCGGAAATCGCATCAGGCACGGCTCCCAGGCCGGTCGTGCTGGCCACGCCGTCCCAAAAAGTAACGGCATACTGACGTTGCCGTCAACACGGTCATTAATCTCCCCCTCCAATTCAAAGTCGCCGTCAAGCAAACAACCCCTCCGACTGTTCTCGACTTAAATCTTTCCTTCCCTCTTCGGGCAAATTTGCCCCTCCATCCGCTCTTCCATCTGACTGCTAAACCAAGCCCTGCCTCGATCCGACGGTCGTGATCGCTTCTCCGTGCCCGGGTCCTTTATAAAGCCACCTCGATGGCCGCCGATCCCCTCTTATTCCTACAGCGAGAGAGTGTTCGGAGAGAGGTTTAGATATTTCTTTGTGAGGCGACGATGGCGGAGCACGAGGAGTCGGTGGCGGAGTCTCTGCTGGAGAAGATCACTGAGAAGTTCCACGGCGGGGACTCTTCATCGTCGGATTCGGACGGCGAGAAATCCTCTGTGGTGGACTCCTCGGTGCCGTCCGCCGCCGAGGTTGTCAAGGCCAAGATTTACCGCCTCTTCGGGCGCGAGAAGCCCGTCCACAAGGTCTTGGGCGGTGGGAAACGTACGGATCGTCCTTCCCTGATTCCCTTTCCGTTGAAAGATTTTGCTTGCATTTTTAATATAATAAAACCTTTTTCCATTTTTTTCTTCATCGGTTTGATCTCGATCGTATTCGCCGACTCGCATAACGGACGGGATCTGTAGGTTTTTCTAAGATGTGGTTCAGTGATTCGCGAACTTATTATTTGAATCGGATGTAGATTTTAATTTTCGGTTTCCATTTTTATTGAATTAAGGAAAAAAATTACTTTTTTCTATTTTTGAGTACATACGAACAGAAACCCTAAATCGGCTCCGGATATCTTGTTGACCTCGATCAATGGATATCCTTATTTGTCCTTAGTTTGTAAAGTTTATTGGATGATCGAGCTACCTCTTCGTCTTGATATATTATACCCTTTTATGTTGGGCGAATCGTAAATATCTCTGTAGACTATATTTGCGTCTTAAATGGAACCTGTTGAGGGTGGATTAGCTATAAGACTAGGATGATTTAATGACTGATTCTTGAGCAGCTGCTGATGTTTTCCTATGGAGGAATAAGAAGGTCTCGGCTGCCACGCTCGGTGGAGCGACGGCCATCTGGGTCTTGTTTGAGTTGATGGAGTACCACTTGCTGACCTTTGTTTGCCATAGTCTCATCGTGTCCCTGGCCATCATGTTCCTCTGGTCAAACGCATCAACTTTCATCAACAAGTGAGTTTGGCTCTGCAATTTTTTGTTGCTTCGTTCTGTATGCCCTCTTCAGTGGCTCAATCCTCTGTGCTTCGTTTGTAGGTCCCCTCCACGCATTCCAGAGGTGAGCATTCCGGAAGATTTGACTGTGAACATTGCACTTTCGCTTCGATATGAGATCAACTGGGCTTTTGCTGCTCTGAGGGACATCGCATTAGGGCGTGACCTTAAGAAATTCCTTTCTGTATGTTGCCTCCTTGTTCTTATTTGCAAGTTCAATATTTTGGTGCTCTGTTTGTGCCTTTAATGGTTGCTGCTTTGATTATAGGTCATTGCTGGCCTGTGGGTTTTCTCAATCATCGGCAATTGCTGCAATTTCTTGACCTTATTTTATATAGGTAATTGAAATTTTGCAGTAGTACCTAGCTTTTTGCTGCCCTAATAATTATAGTTTTAGTTATTTACATCTTTGAGTTTGGGTACCAGCGTTTGTCACACTGCACACGGTGCCGCCACTGTATGAGAAGTATGAGGACAAGGTTGATGCTTTTGCTGAGAAAGCACAAACTGAGTTCAAGAAGCATTATTCCGTGATTCATGCAAAATACTTGAGCAAGATTCCAAAGGGGCCATTGAAGGATAAGAAGTTCCAATAGAGTTGAAGGATCTGTGTGGTTGCAGTTTGATTTTGGCAGTTTATTGGCTAGTGATGGTTTTCGATCGGTGTAATGACTGTTTATCCATATTTGCTTAGAACTCTCCTTTTGAGTTCCTAATTAGAGGCATGGACATTATCAGTATGGGTTAATATAAGTGATTCTGAGTTTTATGATGTGGATCGGAGTTATTATTGTACCAAGTAAGACAATTTAGTTTTATTTTAATGGTGATTTGTTTTAGAAAATCTATGTTATTTACATACATGTCATTTCTATGAATCATTGAGTATTGTTTGTATTTCTCTTCATCATTATGGAGTTTTTCCTGTTGTAGATGTAACAAGAGGCAGGTTTCATGTTGGAGCACTAACGCACTTTGTGATGCGTTCTGTTTTCCTGTTTGTCCACTGTTCTATGTTGCATGATGACTATGCAAATAAGTCTGGATCGTAGAATCTGAAGTTTATACTCAAGCAAGGTGGTGGATATTGGGTTGGTATTATATGGAGATAACCACAGTTCGATGAGAGTCAATATGACCTTTTGATGATTACTTGAGTGATTCTTCGTGATATTGAGTTGTTTACCTTATGATCATTGTGAACGTAAAATAGCGTGTGGTTTCATAGATTTTTAAAAGCTGTAGATGCATGAAGGTCATGAAAAATCACATTTACTTTGAGATGTTTATGTACTTGTTAGGTACTAATATGTATTTTTCAGAATCATTAGATGATAATTATTACATTCCTTAAAGTTTAGCTCTTCTTTTGTAATTTAGGAAGAGATGGGTACATGAACTTTCGATATGCTGTTGTATTGTTATTGAACACAGATGATGATTGGTAAAACCAAGTAAATATTCTTATTTCATGAATCCTATACTGCTTAGACTAACATATGTTATGAAGAACTAAGCTAAGGGTTCTTTACATTGTTGAATATATTTTATGATAACGTACTGAATTGTGTTAAGGATATATCCATCCTATACTATGATTAATGATTAAGTGGGTGAGCCTTGGTGGCATGGTAAATTTGCTTGTTTGTAATTTGTCTTGTTTATATTTCCGAATCCTCTGTTTTCTTTCTTATTATTTGAGTTACCACCATGAAGGGGTTCTGAAATTATAAGGTGAGACTGCTCCACTGAATTGCCCATAATTCATCCATGGTATGATAGATAACGGAATAATTTCAGGCACGCTATAAAGTTCACCGAGAAAAATAGCGTCAATGGCCTTATTATTTGTGGAGTGCTGGGAATTTGAAGGACTTCCTGTTATATTTGTCACAAACAGCTATTTGATCCGATAAAGTCATTTCTCATCGACGTTTTGAGGACGCGGGACGATGATTACAGGTGATCAAATATTGCTGAACCTTTGAAGATATACTTGTTGCACTTCCTATTTTTATGGTAGAATAGCAGTTGTTGGTCATTTGGTGTGAGTTCTTTCGGAGCGTTGTACTTGAAAGCTATTATGTTTCTCCGCATAAGCTTGTCATGCATCGCAAATATTCTTCCCGGTTTGTCTGTGTCGGCTGATGAGATGGGTAAAGAAAAAGTATCCCGCTTTCGATGGCATGAATGAATCCGAACTCGATGAATTCCATTTTTGGTAGCCCCCTATTTTGTTATTAAGAATCCTCTATAAAAATAATAAAATATAATTTTATTATTTATATCCTCTCCGTTTCAATAATTTTCATCTGTTTAAAAAACATTATTCACTACGGGAGCTTGAAATCATTTTGACGGTCAGATCTCTTGATCTAAATCTGGGCCGCTATATTCCTAATTACATCCGATCTGGTTTCTGCCGAGTTCCTCAACCACTATATAAAGACTCAACCGGACCCAATTCTACACCACTCGACATGGATTGGGTCGATGTCCAATTCGACCGCCCCCGAACCCAACCCCTCGCTTGCTGCACTACTTGCCCTAAGATCCCACCTCTATAAATACCCCCAAGTGGCCAACCAGCCGCCGGATATCATCCTCGCCTCGGCCGTCTCCTCCCACCAAACTGTTCCAAAAAAGCCTCGTCTCTCTTTCATGCTGCTTCCCGTTATCGGATGCGATGAAGAGAAAGCATTCTCTACTGTGATCGTCGGGTTCCTCTTCGGATCCGGCGACATGAAGTCCATCTAATTTGGTTCGTATTCACTGAGCATCCTCCACCTCCTCTTTTGTTTTTCTTTCTTCTACTCTCTTTTCCCCCTTTCTTTAGTATCTTGGCAAACGAAGGACCTATGGAGGAATCGCTTCTTACGCGGTGCTATTCTTTCCAAGTTTGCCTTCGGATAGGAAGTAAAAGCGAGGTGGGACGGCCGGACTCGTAGATGAATTCGAGTTTGGGTGATCTCCGGGTCGTTCTTTCGATCCGTTCTTCGCACATCTAGAATAGTGTTTGGCAGAGATCCATGTAGAAGGTCGATTAAGAGGGGACGAAAAGAGCGAAGGGCCCAGCAGAGGGGTGATGAACTCGTGAGTTGAGACCTCTCTAACTTCTCGGTACAACCTTCGCAAAGTGAAGCCTGCCGTGATCGTACGACGCCTGAACTCTGTGGTTTTCCTGGTGTCTCGTACACGGCTACAGATCCTCTCGGTGACTGAATACATTATCTTTTCAATTTTTCTTGATGATACTTTGGAGCCTTCTAGCTGAGCTAATTTTTGGCTACTCTCTCATGCAATCTACCACACTTTGGCACATCAAAACCTAGAAACATAGGAAGGTGAACTCTGGCTTCTGTAGTTGATGTAATGTTGGGTTCAATCTGTAGCCACGAGAGGTTTGAACCCGAGGAGACGAGTCATTAGAACAATATGCTATGGATACGGGCTCAAGGGGATAGCATAATTAGACTGTTTTGTACGACAAAATATTTTTCTCCCTCCCGTCCCTTTTTTTTTTCGGTTATACACTCAAGTTAAAATAATATTTTCATTGTATTCACATCTTGTGAGTACCTCTTAAAGTTGTAGATCTCACAAAAGAAAATATAAAATTTGGATCGAGCAATATAGGCCTAATCGTGAAATCTAATGAACTCTACTAAGTCCATGTAATATGATATTGAGAATTATATTGATTATGTTAAAATAATAAAATAATCCTTTGTGATAAGGAACGTTATGCACATCACGCGTTAGACGTGGGGAATACTCCCTTGTGATTATTTATTGACGTGGGGAACAGTAAGAATCACTAACTTCTTTTGATGGTATAGCACAAATGGACTTTTGTTTTCATTACAAGATGATATCTTATCAATTATGTAGAAGATTTTTGTTATGATTATTATAAGATAATAAGACCTACATAAATGTTGGAAGGTCATCATCTCAGTGAGAGATTGAATGTTTTACAAGGATGCCAAAGGTTTATTAATTATCAAATCGCTGTACGGAATTAGAACGTCATAATCAATATTAACAGTTAAACATACAATAATTATTAATTAGTGTTTCTGAATTTTTAGTTCAATCCTCAGATATTTTAGATTGGCCCCAAAATGATATCAAATTGATCCTACATTACTACACATTAATACTGAATACTGCACTACTGTGGCAAAATTATAAAAATACTATAATCCAATTATCTGTTCTCAATTTAATGCAGTCCTCAACCCAACCATCTAAAAAATGGTTTGTGCTTGGCCAATTCGATTGCATGACTTACATCAGAACTTCAACTCTGCAGTTTCCATTACTGATTCTTAGTTTGTGAGTTGGAAAATCCACATTCTTCATTCTGATCGACCTGTAATTTGGATTTCTCAATCACTATCTGTCTCGCTGAGCTCTTAGATGGCACGAACGGGCTTCGGGCCATGGAAAAAAAAAACCTACTTATTTATTCATAATATAAAAAAAAAATTTGTTTTATTATTTGAAATTTCCGTATTGTCGATTTTATTTTATTTTTATCCTAATCTCTTATTTTATCCTGACGAATCTCCCATTGTGATTATAAATATTTAAAATAAGATTAAATAGTAATTTTTAAAAATTAGAGACAGTGTTCTCATACCGATGTCGGTTAATGAGATCCCGATCCCGATGCTGGCTCATCTTATGATCTGACTCTTCCCTATTCTCCAGTGAAATGTGATCAAATTCAACCAAGTCAGAGGATGCACCGAGTCTGTTATCAAACTATCATCCCTAACATTCTTATTTTCAATCGAGAACTTTCCTATATTTGTTTAATTCATTTTTTGGGGGTCGGTTGTGATGTGGCTGCACGTAGGCCGTCCGAGCTGCCGCCAGTAGACCCGGGCCACCCTTGACTTGACCCGGTTCGTTTGTGGGAGGAATGACACGTGGGGACCACAACATCGGCGTGCCGGATTCGTTGCTTCCTGTACTTTTTTTAGTGACCGATGCCGCGTTAAATCCCGATCCTTCGCGCCGTGATAGGAATAGAGGAGGAAATCGGTTCGACGCACATTGCCTCCCGCAGATCTCTCTCCTCCTCCTCTCTGCTCCGCTCAGAGAAGGAAGAGAGAGATCTCAGGTTTGTCTGTTTGTTCCAGTCTTTTTCGAAGCGGAGGAAGATCACGGCCGTGATGGCGGCAATCCCTAAAGTTTTGGTGGCCGTTTTGGTTCTCGCCTTGGCGACTGTTGTGCCGTCCGTCCAGGCTCAGGCTCCCGCCCCATCACCTACCAGCGACGGTGATTTGATCTTTTCCTTCGTTCTTTCTCGTATTCACGTTATATATCCAGTTATTTTATAGAAGCCAAAAACCGGACCTTTTTTATGTTCTTCGTGCTGGATGTGTTCTCTTCCCCTTTTGTTCTGTTACCTTTTCGTAGATTTTACTAGTTTGTAACAGTTAGGATCCGGTTCAAGTGTAGATTTCTGTTCGTTTGTACATCCATGCGGTATTGGAGTAAAAGTTTGTATCTTTGAAGTAGACGCTCATTTTTTAGATCAGAGATAATGTTGAAGCGTCTACGGATCTAGAGTGACATGGATTAGGGTTTCGCTAATAGGTTCGGTGTTCTTAACATCTTGTAAAGTTCCTCTTTTTAGGGCTAAACATTGGTTAAATGTTGCAAATTAGTTGCGATCGTATGATGTAATGAAGACTACTCTGTTTTCTTAATGCATCTCCTACTGCAAATTCATTGATCTTGATGTGGGTATAAGTCTTGTTTGATCGTTATCTGTTGAAGGATTGTTGGATTGATATACTCTTTCTTCTCTTGTGCAGGCACATCAATCGACCAGGGGATTGCTTATTTGCTAATGCTTGTGGCCCTGGTTCTCACCTACCTCATCCACCCCTTGGATGCCTCCCCCTACAAGCTCTTCTAAGCCTTTCTAGGATTACATTTATGTCTGTGAGGAAGGGATTGGTGGTTTGTCTTGCTTGTACTTGCATGATCATGGTGTGGGATTTGGACATTTTTTAATGGAACTATCATGTTGATTTATCCTAAATGTTCTTGTTGCTGGTGCAGCTGATGCTTTTGTTTGTGCTTGCAATTTGCTTGGTTTACAATGAATATGATGTCACAGTGGGAAAATTTAACTTCTGGATAGCAAATGTACTGGAATTGTAGAAGATTTGAAGTTTGGGGGAGGAAGAGCAGCCTTGATGCTGGTTATTCAACATGAATAATCAACCTATGTGAACCCCGACGAACATTGGCGATTTGGTTTGGAGTTGGATAAAATGTTCGATGTTGTAAATGTTTATATTTCCTCTTATGCTTCAGGTTTTGCACGAGAAATATAGTTGTAGATGGGCATGTCTTGGTCAACCCAATATGGTCTGAGCTTCTAGGGTATCATATACATGGAAGATTAAGGTCTGGAGAGGTTTTTCTATTCGGATCCTCCGATGCTCAAGTTAGTAACTAGAGCTAGATAAGTTTTGATGCGAGTAGTAAAGGGATATAATATTTCATTAATATTTTATGGAGAGATAGCCTCTAACCATTTTCAGTAGCCTTCCCTTGGCCTCTTATCCACGACAGTGACAAAAGGGGGGACAACCCATACCACTTGTCTTGGACCCTTGCGCATGTGGGCAGACAGGTTGAGGGTGACCTTTGTCTTCTCCTTTTATCCTGGACACCATATAACAATTATATATAGGATGATGATTGGTTAATAGTATACTTTGTATCATTTATACACCTCGAAGGCATGCTTGGGTGGAGGGTGACCTCTGTCTTCTCCTTTTACCTTGGACACCATATGACGATTATGTATAGGATGATGATTGCTTAATAGTATACTTTGTATCATTTATACACC
>LVTN01002125.1:22553-33850 GCA_001649415.1 Musa itinerans | reverse complement strand
TGCTAGTATTGCTCAGATTTTCATAGAAAATATTGTTAAACTACATGAGATGCCAAGGTCTAAACTCAAGATGAGCACAACATATCATCCACAAACTAATGGCTAAACAAAGGTAGTGAATATGGCTAAACAAAAGAGTGGGCGAAATGGCTTTCCTGGGCCGAATGGTGGTATAATACTACATATCATTCATCTACAAAAGGTGCCCCATATGAAGCACTGTATGGTCAGTCGGCCCTTGTGATTCCAAGGTATGTAATTGGCTCAGCCAAGGTAGATTAGGTCGACCAAGATTTAATTGACAGGGATAAACTCCTACAGTTGCTAAAGGATAATCTCTCAACCGCTCAAGCCAAAATGAAGCGGCAAGTCGACAAACGATGAAGTGAAAGAGAATTTTCAGTAGGAGATTGGGTTTATCTTCATTAATAGCCATACAAGCAACTCTCCATCAACACACGAGCCTCCATGAAGCTATCCCCATGTTTTTATGGGCCCTATCAAATCATAGAGCATATTGGAGCCGTGGCATACAGACTTAAACTACTTGAGGATGCCAAAATCCACCCTATCTTCCACGTGTCCTACTTGAAGCCCAAGTTAGGAGAACACGAGTCTCCCCAGATCCAATTGCCCAACACCACTAATGATGGAGATATTCAAGCCCAACCACAAGTCATCCTCGACCATAGAATCGTGATGCGTCATCGACGTCCCTCTACTGAAGTACCAGTGCATTGGAATAATTTACCACTCAAAGATGCTACATGAGAATCATATGAGGAGCTAAAGACCTGGTTCCCTAAGTTCATGGAATCTCAGTCTTGAGGACAAGGCTAATTTGGAGAGGGCGGGCTTGATAGGACCCTAGTAGGGTTGGGTCCTACTCAACCAAGAAGTAGCTAATAAAAACCCAGTGAGATTGTAATAAACCCTACCTAGCCACCTCTATCCTATAAAGAAGAGTGGCAAGGATTTATATTTGGGCCTTTGGGCTTCCTAGCCGCCCCCCGCCCCCCCTTTTTTATTGGGTTGGTCGGCTAGGGTTGAGGGCAAAAGGGGTAACTCACTTAGGAAGCAGCCCCTATGGCTAGGGTTTGGAGCCTTATATAAATATGTATGCTCCATCTCTTTGAGAATAAGATCTATTTATAATTGCAGCCATATGGCCGACTTCTAGGAGGGTGAAATCTGGGTTTATGTTTAGGCCTTTGGGCTTCCTAGCCACCACCCCCCCTTTTTTTATTGGGTCGATCGGTTAGGGTTGAGGGCAAAAGGGGTAACTCATTTATGAAGCAGCCCCTAGGGCTAGGGTTTAGAGCCCTATATAAGCATGTAGCCTCCATCTCTTTGAGAACAAGATCCAACTACAATTGCAGCCATATGACCGACTTCTAGAAGGGTGGAACCCCTATAGCGTTCCAAGGATTGATGCCCCTCAAAGATCAACCTACATAGAATTCCTTTGGGATTCTATCATCAAACTCATTCTTCTTTTAAATTTTTTTGTGCTAATGCCTCTTTTCTTTCTCAAATTGAACTGAAATGCATTGACGAAACCTTGAAAGATGATTCATAGGTTATTGCAATGCAAGAAGAGTTGAACCAATTTGAGAGAAATTAGGTGTGAAAGCTTGTTCCGAGACCTAGTGACCATTTAGTTATTGGTACTAAATGGGTCTTTAGAAATAAGCAAGATGGATTTGGTATTGTGGTTAGAAACAAGGTTGGATTAGTGGCCAAGGGTTTCAACCAAGAAGAAGGTATTGATTATGAAGAAACATTCGCTCCTGTGACAAGATTAGAATCCATAAGGATGCTCCTTTCAAATAGATGTCAAAAATGCTCTCTTAAATGGCTTTATTTCCAAAGAAGTATATGTTGAACAACCACCCGGATTTGAGAACTCTCTTTTTTCTAATCATGTGTTTAAGTTAACTAAAGCTCTCTATGGATTAAAATAAGCCCCGAGGGCTTAGTTTGAGAGATTTAGTTCCTTTCTTATCTAAAATAATTTCTCTAAAGGCAAGGTCGAGACTATATTGTTTATTAAAAATTTTAAAAATAACTTTCTTGTTGTTCAAATTTATGTTGATGATATTATTTTTGGTTCTACAAATGAATCCTTATGCGAATCATTTGCCAAGAATATGAGCTAAGAGTTTGAAATGAGTTTAATGGATGAACTAACTTTCTTCTTAGGCTTACAAATCAAATAACTTAGTGATGGTATTTTTCTTAGTCAAACTAAATATGTATTAGAATTGCTAAAACGGTTTAATATGGATGGTTCAAAGGTTATCAATACTCCTATGAGTACCTCCACTAAGTTTAACATAGACGAAAGTGGAGAAAGCTTTAATAAAAAAACTTATAGGGGTATGATAGGTAGTTTACTATACATCACTACAACTAGACCGAACATCATATTTAGTGTAGGACTTTATGCTAGATTTTAATCTAATCCTAAGCTATCTCATCTTAAAGCCATTAAAAGAATTCTTAGATATCTTAAAGGAACCCCTAATATAGGATTATGGTATCCAAAATCTGAAAACTTTAAATTAATTGCTTATGCCGATGTGGATTTTGCTGGATGTAGAAAAGATTAAAAAAGCACATTCGGAATATGTCAATTCTTAGGTCATGCACTTGTCTCTTAGTCTTCCAAGAAACAAAACTCGGTTACATTATCTACAACCGAAGCTGAGTATATAGTAACTGGTGCATGTTGTGCACAAATTGTATAGATGAAAAATACATTGGAAGATTATAGCATTCACCTTAAGAATATTCTCATAAATGTGATAACACAAGTGTAATATGTTTAATAAAAAATCCTATTCAATACTCTAGAACTAAACATATTGACAATAGACATCATTTTATAAGAGATCATGTTAATAACTATGATATATCTTTAGAGTTTATTAATACGAAACATTAATTAACCGATATCTTTACAAAACTTTTAAATGAAGAATAATTTGATTTCATTAGAAGAGAGTTAGGGATATTAAACTGTCTAAATGTATTAGTTTGTTATATATCTTTTTCGGACTTTCTCGATTTTTCATAAATAAAGCTTTCATGAATTCATTTCTATCTTCCTCTTAACTTAGTATCAAATTTATTTTGTACCCTTGCTCCATCACTTAATGATTTTTGATACACTTATTCTCTTCACTCATAGATTTTTGAATTAATAACTTGATCTTTTATTAATTCCTATGAATCCTTCTCCCTTCTATTAACAAGAAAAGGCATTTGATTTGTCATTGCAAACCATTTTTAGTTCATTTGGAAAGTGCATAATTCTGCTCTTTCTACAGGATTTTCACCTACTGTGACATCGATTTGGTCCCAAGTTATTGCCTTCACTAGTTGCTATTCTAATTCTATCATTTCTGAAGAAAATAGGATGAGTAATACTCTTAAGATTCAATGGCATAAATCACATTTTGGTTGGAGTAAGATCAATATCGATGGTTCCTATTTATTACAGGATGGTGGCTTTGGATATGTGATTTGTCGACCAGATGAAAATTATTTACTAGCCAGCTAACAATACATTCAAGGAACGACTCCTCTCCAATGTGAAGCTTTAGCAATTAAAGCCCGAATTC
Organism: Musa itinerans; assembly: GCA_001649415.1. NCBI lineage: Eukaryota > Viridiplantae > Streptophyta > Magnoliopsida > Zingiberales > Musaceae > Musa > Musa itinerans. The sequence continues at coordinate 30,224 of LVTN01002125.1, read as the reverse complement.
AATCTGCAATAGCTTATGACTTATCTATTATGTCTAGTTTGAGATGGATTCTTGTATACTCTACAAAGCCATTACCAAAAGTGTAACTACACCATGGAAAATTCATTTTTCTATAACATAGATTGAATTCTTAATCATTTTCCTTCATACACTTTCTTACATTGCTACAGAGAGTGTAATCAGGCGGGCAACTGAGTGACTTGTAAAACTAAACTAGATAAATCTACTTGTATTTGGATAGAATCCTTTCCTTCTGATTTATCTAAAATCTTATATGCAGGCCTCTCCTTTGTAAAATTAATTCAGACAATAATAAGTCTCTTATAAAGTTTCAATCTAATCACTATTTTCTTCTCCTTTGTTTTTTCATTTTCTTTTGTTTTTGTCTTTCCTTTTCTTATTAACCGTATGGCTGACGAACATGTAGTTGTTAGAGCAATAATATTAATTAAATTAAAAATAATCTTAAAAACTAAGATATTCTTCTACGAGTACAATCACAAATAATTGGAAGGCATTTCAAACACTAACCATGAATGAAAAATAAAATAGAACCAAGTGAATGAAGTGAAAATTAGGAAAACTTATCTTTTCTTTCTTTTCTCCATGTCTTTTAGAATTTTTTATCAATTGTTTAGGATTTTTTCATACAAATATTGGTTGGGAAAGAGATTTATTTATAGTCAAACCCAACCAATGAAATAATGCCATGTGACATTGTTGCAAGGACATTTGAATAACTTGGAAAAAGAGATAGACTAGTCTAATTGGTAAAGAATATGTTTTGAGTTCCAATCTCATTTTCACAATTTATATTTTCTGTAAAAATAAAAATAAGAGAGTAAAAGATGAGAGGGGAAAAAAAAATGCTTGAACTGATGCGGGAGTGAAGTTCCTGTACAGTCTAGGGGAATTTAAGTTTTCTTGTCCTTCCCGTTCCAACGGTAGTTTCATAACATGGTATGAGAATTAACGAAGGGAGCATGGCGCCGACCACAAGCTTGAGAGCAGAAGTTGAGAACAAGTATTGAGTATTTGTTTCCGAACTATTTGGATACTACAAACCATCTTAGATGAAATGACCAGATAGAAAACTCATTCTAAATGAACATGGTTGAGATCTTAAGATGCCCTAGTGATCAGTATATTACTGTATAATTAGATAGTTGATAGGTTTTATATTTGAGTCCACATAAGAGCGTCCTGTATCTTATTCAATGTAATAAATAAAAATTAATTAAAAAATATATAAATGATGAGTAACAATACCCATGAACTCTGACTGGAAACTTGACTCAAATAGATGAAGTGAATGGTTGTATCCAAGTAAATGTATTGGACAATTGATGGGTAGTCTTTTTTGCCTTCGACTTAGTGGAGATCTTATGATTCAGTTCAGGAACTATATGGTGGGCCAAAAACCAAAAGGCATGTTACAATGACAACCTTTAGGATCAGAAAGAAAGAAAGAGATGCGTGTTACAACGAATCAGATCAGCCTCTTTTGATGAGGTGATAGTTGTGGTGGCATTTGTTGTAAGATAATTGTCAAGAGTTGCGATGCTTCTATAAGCTTAGGAAAGCAAAAGTGAATTCAATAGATTTTTTCACATAGATAGGGTCTAATGTTTTCGTTCAAATATCAACATCATAAGAAGTGAGATGCTTTCTTTGCAACTTTTTATTTAAAGATATAAGAATTTCAATGAATGTATATTATTTCAACAATAAGCAGTAATGTTCTAACCATAACTCACAAAAAAGATAGGTCAATATTTTTCTTCTTTTATTTTTATCCCCCAACTAATCCGGTCTAATTTAACATCGGCAATATCATCCCAATATCAAATGAAAAAAAAATAAAGAATTACGTTAAGTCATTGAAAAATATCTCATGATCATGAATCTTAACTAATCTCAATGATGATAAAAGATACATGTAATTAATCCTAAATAATTAAGATCTATGATTTTATTGTTATTATTATTGAATCGATATGACCTAATTTATTTTTCAAGAGTTATTGTATCTGAGAACAGAGTCACCAAAGGATTAGAGTTAAATTGGATATTAACTCTGTGACATACATCAATGACCAATCCTGATACTTACAAAAACTATTTAAAAATTTATTATGTATTTTGAAATGATTAAAAATGAAATCGAAGTTCTTTTTGGATACCGCAAAAAAGAAAAGGGATGGTTTCTTTTCAAATATATTTCTCCAAAGCTATGATGAGGTCAGTGGTAGCTAAATTAAGATGTTACATAATTATGGGACTAGTAGTCTTTTGTTTTCTTGAAAAAAATAAAAGCAATTCTTTTGATTGTGGATCCATGTCACCAGAAGAATTCAAACCTAATGTAATGCTATATTAAGATGCCAGTGACTAGTAGACCAACAGTATGTGAAGAGCTTATTACACTATTTTTATCTGTGGTTCTGGATCCTGGATCCTTCTCAATGAATGAGAGAGCCTTATAATGAAAATAACCGAGAATTCCAAATCATTCCACGTGTCATTGTCATCTATTTTTCTAATACTGATATCTAATAAATAGACCTAAAACTCTTTCACTCAAATGAAATTAATCTGTTTTACAGTTAGCTAGTGATGTAAGGGCCGATGCTTCTTAACTTGGAGGACAAAGTCATGTGTGATGGTGCATCGATAACTAGTTGTCCACCTGATGGGCCTAAAAGAGGAGCTGCTTCATATACTTGCATTTGTTTTGCTTGGTTCCATCGACATGGAACCCTCTCTTTCTCTTTGTCATCCTGCGACACTAGATGTTTCACTGTTGCTGCATTTCCCAGGAGAAATATATATGAGATTGTATGCAATGTATTAGTCGGCAGTACTTATTTGATTATTAACACTGAGATGTGATTTTGTTGGATCTTGATCATGATGAGGGAAGAGTATGTGGCACCAATTAGATGACAGTGCACAGCCATCTCGGCTTCAATAACATCGATACCTTTCACCTAGGCATCATGAATGGACGCGCCGTGATATCTCGGTGAGATTGGATCCATACACTTCTAGCGAGTTACAATAAAAAATTTGAAGTTTAAACCTTTGCGCTCAAATAAGTTAACCATTTTTTTCCATTATAGGTTTACTCTATCGCTATAGTCAACCAGATTTACGAGCTATAGAGAGGTTTCTTAATTCTAACATCATACAAATTGTCAAGAATCTTCCTGACCATATGAGGTGATTCTCTTATCCCGTCTATTACGTTTGTATTTTTATAGAAGTCCATCTCTACTTCAATAAGGGCGGCCTTTCTTTTTTTACAAGAGCTTCTTTTGGGAGGTCGCTTCTGATTTATGGAACTCTCACCGTTACCACGCCGCGGGGTCTCTCTCCTCTGTTTCGATCGAGTTTATGAAACTTACTCTCTTACTTTAATATCAGAGAAGGGTCATTGATTAACCCTCAACCCCTCTCTCCTATTTTTCAGATCCTATTTGGAGGAATTTGCTAGCCGAATGGGACGTCATCTCTATCGAACCCAAGTACTGCTAAGACTTTTCCAACATCACCTAGCTTGGGATTGGATTATCAAAATCACAAATCTATAAAACGAGTTTGACCATTTATATCTAAAGAGATATCAATGCGGATAAATGAGAGGAGACCAGCATCGTCCCCAAGAGAATCCATAATAATATCAAGAGAGAAATATAACAAGAATATAAAAGATGAAAATATGTTTGGATGTTTAAAGATCACAACATCCAAGTTTTGATAGAATGAGAGAATGAAGAATGAAATTATAAAGATAAAGCAAAAAGCACACTTCAAGTAGTATCATTGAAGTCTATTTATACATGGTGAAAGAGAATATTTCTTTAACTGAGTAGAGAGATTTCCTCATACAATTGAGGAAATCTCATTTGCTATGCAGTTGAGGATATCTCTCTTTTATCAGAGGAAATCTCTCTGTTATCATGCCCCCGCAAGATCGAGCTCCTGTCAAGGATACCGATCTTGGATCGATGCAACAAAAATAGTTTGTGGGCTAGAGACTTCGTGAGTGAGTCTGCAAGTTGATCAGCCATATGGACATGAGAGACACGAAGTTGATGTCTAACAACTTGATCTCGCACGAAGTGAAAGTCGATGGCAATGTGTTTCATGCGCGAGTGGAACACTGGATTGACACATAAGTAGGTAGCTCCAACATTGTCACAATATATTGTAGGAGTATGAGTAAAGCTAACTTTGAGTTCCTTGAGGAGATTTGTGATCCAGTTGAGTTCAGTAGTAGTGGTAGCAATAGCACGATATTCAGCTTCAGTTGTAGACCGGGTCATTGTCTTTTGCTTCTTAGAACTCCAACTGATTGGATTAAACCCAAGAAAGACGACATACTCTGACGTGGAGGTTCTATCATCAAAGTTTCCCGCCCAATCAGCATCAGCAAAGGCATGGAGATGAAGTTGAGTGGTTTTGCGAAGAAAGAGACCATGATTAAGGGTCCCTTTAAGATATCGCAAAATTCGCTTAACCGCAGACCAATGTATAGCAAAAGGTTGGTGCATATATTGAGATAATTTATTGACTACAAATGAGATATCTGGACGGGTGAGAGCCAAGTATTGTAAGGAGCCAAGTACTTGTCGGTATTGAGTTGAGTCCATGGTAGGGCTGCCATCACATAATTTGAGTGATCACCAGTAGAGAGAGGAGTAGCAACTACTTTCGCATCCTGCATATTTGTCTTTGATAATAAATCTTGAATATACTTTCTCTGTGAGAGGAAGAAATTGGAGGATGTAAATGTTGCTTCCATTCCCAAAAAGTAGCTCAAGGGTCCTAAGTCTTTGAGGGAGAATCGATCAGCCAGTTGGTTTAAAAATGTCTGAACCTCCAAGGGATCATTGCCTATAACAATAATATCATCTACATAAACTAGAAGATATATTGTATTGCCATGATGTTGTCGGAGGAATAAAGAGGTATCAGACTTGGAGTTGATGAAGCCAATTGATAGCAGAAACGATCCAAGTTCAGTATACCAAGCTCTGGGAGCTTGACGGATACCATAAATGGCTTTTTGTAATTTGTAAACATGTTTCGGATACTGGTGATGAACAAAGCCAGGGGGTTGCTGCATAAAGACATCTTCAGTTAGAGTCCCCTGTAAAAAGGCATTGTTAACGTCCAGTTGTCGTAAGTGCCAACCTTTGGAGATGGCCAAACTTAGAATAAGCCGAATTGTTGTGGGTTCAACTACAGGACTAAAAGTCTTTGTGAAGTCAACTCCAGGTCGTTGATGAAACCCTTTGGCTACTAATCGTGCTTTATATCGAGCAACAGACCCGTCGGGGTTCCGCTTAATTCGGAATACCCATTTACACCCGATGATGTTCTGTACAAGATGAGAAAGGACAAGAGTCCATATGGAGTTATGGAGAAGAGCATCATATTCTTCACACATAGCTTGACGCCAATATGAAGATTTTTGTGCTTAAGTAATTGTGGTGGGTTCACTGGTCTCAGGAGAAGAACTGGTGATAGTATGGAGGTCGAGAACCTGATGTGGTTCATGGTATCAGAACCATTTTGCCTTGAGCAAAATTTTTTTTTCTTCCTGAGCTAACGCCGATCCTCTTCCTCCTCCACTGTTGCAACCTCCAAACATCTTTGGTAGGATCAATATTCTTAGCGAATTGAGGAATTTCGGCTATTCTATCTCCACAACTCCGGTCGCTGCCTGTTTGCAGTCACGCATTCCACCTCAGCATTGTTGGTGAAGCCCGATCTAGTCAACAAGCCTCCGCTCACAATTGCGCGAGCCAAACGATCCCTTCGACGCACCTCCGGAAACATCAATCTCGTTGCTGAGGTCGCTTTCTTCCCCGTGACTACTGTGGCACTTCCTCGGTGACTTCTTCCGCTGCCATTCAGGACTTTCCACCATCTCTCCTTGAGCTGCAGCCACAGTTGCTTGACCATCCCATCGCTACCTCGTTAGACTCATTAAGGATCACCATCACAGTCCACTTCCCTTACCTGATTCGACTTCCCATCAATTGTGCAGAACCCCTCTATAACTCTGGCGATCCGCTCTGATACCATGATAGAATGAGAGAATAAAGAATGAAATTATAAAGATAAAGCAAAAAGCACACTTCAAAGTAGTATCATATTAAGTCTATTTATACATGGTGAAAGAGGATATTTCTTTAACTGAGCAGAGAGATTTTCTCATACAGTTGAGGAAATCTCATCTGCTATGCAGTTGAGGATATCTCTCTTTTATCAGAGAAAATCTCTCTGTTATCATTAATAACATTTGAATAAAATTATAATAACAGTATTAGTTTAAAATGTGAAGTGCATAACCTCTTATCTACACATACATATAAACATACATAAACAATCTCAAGCAAATTAAAGAATGACACCTCCGACTGCCACAGTTCCCTCGGTTCCACAGCCTTCGTAATTGTGTATGTTCCCCTCCTATCCTACAACAGTCACTTATATCAAAGCAACAAGGAGACACCAAGCCATGCTTCCCGGCAGTCAGTCTCATGAAGCCTACCACCCAACGCTTCAAACATACTCCTAACGAGCTTTTAATTGACAAGATCACCATGGAGATGGTGGAAGACACTCATGTCTATAGATGTGGATAGGCCATTGGGATGTCAACCGGAGAAGGTCGAGAACAAGAATTAGAGTCAAGAAACGAGGTTGAATGCTGCATACCGGTTTGTGCCATAGGGCAATGTTGCGAGGGCATGTGCTGCTCCAGGACTCAACACCGCGTTGATGACCGTGCATGGGGTGCGATGGCTGTTGAGAAGGCATGGGAGACCGGCCATCCGGACGTCCGAGTGCGCGCGGGACTCGAGAAAGTCATGTCAATGTCTAGGATATAGATGGAGTAACAAAAGATGAGAAAATTTTAAATTCTAATAATTTAAATAAAATAATAAAAATATTTATTAATAAAAATTCTAACACTTTCAATTTAATTTTGTATCAGAAATAAAAAAAATTGAATGAATAGATGAGTCTACTATTATTAATTTAAATTTAATTATTTTAAATTAGTAGTTGAAAATCAATAAAATTAATATATTAATTATTTTGTCAGACTAGATAGAACATTATATATATAATGTAAACTCTTGAAAAAAAAATATTTTTTTTTTGCTTTTGTCCGGATGTGTCCCGTTCCCACTTTTATATTTTTCAGATGTTGCCCTCACTTACTATAATTCTTAAAATGGCCCCCGACAAGATAACTAGAGCTATATCTACTGGGAATATGAATCGAATTATAGGATGAACATGTCCAATTATTTAAATACAGCATGTTTTAATAGGCTTATTCAAAATCATTATAAATTTATTAAAAAAGAAACTAATATAGAAGTCTCCTTATTTAGGTGTTCTTGTTTTATAATATATATATATATAAAAGATCCATTTACCTCAATCAAAAAAAAAATTAATAGGTTTATAAAATTTTGATAGATGTACCGAAAATATGATAACTAAAAATATAAATCTTCTACACTAAAGATTTAACTGATTTACATATTGATCGATCGAACCGATACTAACTATTCCGATTATCCAGTTAGATGGATATTTCAAGTATTGTGGTAAATTTTATATATATATATATATATATATATA
>LVTN01002125.1:10203-22438 GCA_001649415.1 Musa itinerans | reverse complement strand
ATATATATAGAGTACTGTTTACATATATATTATTTTATTATCTGACGACACATCTCAAAACCTTCATCTTTGCACAACGGGCAAGGACTTCAAGGGTGTAGTGCACGATCCATGGCAACCTCTACTTTGCATATCATTTAACGCTAATCTACTCGCTTGCAGAGACCACAAGAGGACAGTCCCATACCGCGCACGATCACAAGCGTTCCCGGTCTTCACCGTCCCTTTCTCCACACACATTTCGTGCACCCACTGTTCAGTTTTGATTGGACTACATAGGAATGGGAGTACGAGTAGTCTCCACATACGACACAGTAGTGCATCCATTGCACAGGGCCCTGTTCCTGCAAGAAGCTGACACACCGTGCCCATGGCTGTGCTTTTAGGCACACGATATGCCTTCATCGCTGATGTAGTGCCACCCCAGTCTACGCTGCGACGGGACGCGTCATGATCTGGTGGGCCAACAGACGCTTCCAAGGTGAGATTGCAGAAGCTCCCAAAGCTTGAAATTTAGAATGGCCCCATGTAGCTTCCGGCAATGGATATTGTGATTACTGCTTTTGCAGTAGGGGGTATATGTTCTGCGTAAAAGATGATATCGAGTTACCCGCCAAACAGACCCTTTTCGCATCTGGAAGCAGACTAAGTCAGTAGTGATAGCACGGAAGCAGAGCTAAAGAGCGAAAAGCAAAAAAGGGGAGAACATTTCTCATTTCTTTTGTCTTCCTTAATAAAAACGGGGCTCCAAAACATGTGCTTTGAAGCCTTGCACCGTTTCCTTCATGTGGAAAACAGCAACCGACCAATCTACCTACTAATACTCTCATCCTCCAACAATGGCTTCCCATCATTTGATAAGCTGCGCTGTGTCAATGCCACCTGAATCCGCCATGGACTGGCAGGGCCTTGCGTGCATCATCCCCGATAATGAGTCGCGGAGAGAAGCAGCATATCATAGACCGAGGAGGATGTAGTAAACCAGAGTGATGGGGAGCGCAATCAGCATCCCAAATATAACCCTGCAAGTTCCGAAAATAATATGTTCATGTCACACTTAAAAGTGATTTTTCTTCTTCTTTAGTGCTTGTTTGCTGCTTACGCTGTGCTAAGGATGGCGGGGTGGACGCCATACTCCTTGGCGAACACGAAGGGCACAATGCCTTGCGGAAGCGCCGCCTGATACAAACAAAAACATCGCATGTGAGTCTCACTTACAACTATTGTGGTCCAATATTAATATCTATGAGGATCCGACACGTGCAGCGTCAGAGATCAGACGGCAGCCGTGAAATGACGGACACCGCCATTCCCATCCCCCGTCAAATCAGACGGTAGAACCGAAACGGGACACCAGCGCATGACCTGAACGATCGCCACGTGGAGGAGCGTCCCGCGTAGCCCGACGGCTACGGACGCCGCAGCCATCACCGCCGGCCCGGCCAGGAACCGGACGGCCATCGCGAACGTCGCCACCTTGTTCCCGCACGCGATTACTCGCGGCTGCAGCGCCATGAACAGCCCTGCCAATCCCACATCATCAAATCGTGTGCTACATGTCATCTCTCGGATTACAGCGCAAGCAGCTTACCTAAGCTAAACATGGCCATTCCGAGGCCGGCGTCGGAGAGGATTGAGATGGACTTCTCTACTATCTTCGGCATGGTCACGTGCCACCTGCACGCCATTGGAATTGAGGTCAATGACATTGTTAATAGCTAAATGATCAGATGTTAGATGGTGGTGGTGGCCATTGGGACCGGAAGGCGACGAGGGACCAGACGAGGCCGATGAGGCTGGAGTAGGTGTTGGGGTTGCGGATCAGCTTGCGCCACACCATGATGAGGATGAGACGGGTCATGACGCTGGCCGGAGGCATCTGGTGGTGGGCCGTGCCGCCCGTCCTCTTCCCGTCGGGCGTCCCTCCGCCCTTCGGGTCCAGCTCCACCGTCGAGCTGGACCCCAGCTTCTGCAGCACCCGCGTTGCCCTCACGCCTGTCTGCTCCTCCGATTCCCTCCTTCCGCCCCCGAAGCTGAACTCCTCCGCCCGGCACGCGTCACCTGCTAGTGTACCCAACCCACGTATAAATATTACGGTAAAGGGAGTAATAGGAAGAATAAAGTATTGTTACTGCACCTTTAGTGGTGGGGCCGTTGCGGGCGAGTTCGGTGGGAACGAGCATCCGTATCTCCTTGGCCCCGTGATCGGCGCGGCCACCGGGCTCCAATGAGGCGAGATCCTGGCTGCCGAAGGCGTGAATCCCGCTCGCCTCCGACACCGGCGACGCGCTCGAGCTCCACACGAACATGTGCAGCTCCTTCGCGTCCGCCGTCGCCGTTGCAGCACCGGGTCGATTGTGGTGGTGTCGATGGTGGTTGAGTTGTGGGTAGGGCTTCTTTTCAGCGGTGGAGATCTCCGGCGGGTAGTGGTGGAGGTAGCGGTGATGTTGATCGTCGTCGAAGTTGGAGGGGCGCGGGGTGGCGCCTCGAGAGGATTGGAGGGAGTAGATATCGGCGGCGACGAAGCTCGAGGGGCGGAATGCCGGGGCCGGTGCGCCCCCGCCGACCGTGGCGAAGAACTCGGCGTGGTTGAAGTTGGAACCCCTCGGGGTGGGGTTCCTGGAGGAGCTGAGCGAGTAGATCTCTGCGCCGGTGAGGTTGGAGGGTCGGGGGGTCATCATTACCGACCTCCTCGACGACGTGGACTTGCGTACGGTGACGTGTATCTTGCCGTCGCTGCCGACCTCGGCTGCCGCCTCTGCGGCGCCGGCGTCGAGCGAGACGACGTCGAGGTCGATGCGGCAGGAGACGATGGAGGCCGCGGTGTCGGGGAACTGGTCGGCGATGAGGAGGCGGGCGGCTCGGAACTCGAAGAGGAAGAGCATGAGGGTGTACCAGATGATGCACTGGAGGACGACGATCTGGACCATGAGGGAGCCGGAGTAGGGACCGTACATGGCGATGAGGAGCGGGATGCCCATCACCAGGGTGTTGGGGAGCGTGGAGAGGGAGAAGACGGTGATGGACCAGTCGAGGGGGGCAGCGCCGCCGGGGAGCGGGTGGCGGTGGGGGAGGAGGTTAGACCAAGCGGCGAGGGCCGCCAGGACGAGCAGCTTCTGCAGGGTGTCGGCGGCGATAAAGCGGAGGTTCATGGTGAAGGGGTCGTTGGTGGAGATGAAGTGGAAGGACAGGAGCGGCACCGCGAAGATTGCGACGAAGCGGTTGATGCCGGAGCACTGGTCCGGCGTGAAGATCCCCCACCACCGCACGGATCCATAAGCCAGGATCATCGCCACGTACAACGGCACCACCGCCGCCAGCACCGTATACAGGTCGTGCCACGAGATCATCTTTCTACCCACCACTCCCTTCTCACTTCACCCTCTCTCCTTCACACACTACTACTTCGCCCCTGCCACGGTACGATTCAGTGCAGGATAGCTGTCCAGTGACGTTGAGAGTGTTGGTGATGGACGAACACTAGGGTGCATAAGAAAGCTGTTTACAGATTAATGTGTTTGGTGGTGGTTGTAGCCTTGCAGCTATATAACTTTGTAGTTGACGTTGATTGGTAGTGAAAGCTGGAGAGAATCCATCCTTCCCTCTCTTCCCAATAAGTGAGGAAGGGGAAAGAAGGGGAAGTGCGATGATTCAAGAGTCTATCTGTGCATCTGCTCCAATGGTTTGGAATTTATATATACCCCTCACAGGAAGCCAGGAAGATGACAAGCAGAGGACTGCTCAGCTTGCTGAGTTGGGTCTGCAGAAAGCAAGGATGGATAAGGGTGTAGCATCTGTTTTGATATGGCAAGCATCTGATGAATTCGTAGTAAGGAAGTAAAGGCTTGATGCTGGTTACCAAGTACCTGTTTCCATTGTAGACTAGCACTTCTTCACATCTTGGACAAAGTTACAGGTAGGGGAGTTGTATCAACAGGACTTCATACATGCATCAAGTTCATGTTTAAGCCTGGACTAGATTTATGCTATTCTCTTGCTATTTTAAATGGTTATTGATGCAAATTCATGGATTAGGATGTTTTCAGCAGAAAGCATCTACCTGAACTCGAGCCCTGTTCATGTGACCCAGGCTGAAGGAACGAGATAGGAGGATGAAACCTGGCATGTGAGGTGCTCCCATTGCTAGTTATGCAAGCTTTCGGTGTCACTGCTAAGAATCAAAGGTGAGTTCTAATGAGTTTTCGATCATTTGAAGTTGCTTGATTCATGTAAACTTTTTCTTCCACTCAAATATGTCGGGCAACCAAACCCAGATGACTCTTTGGATTATGCTTTTGTGTTTATTCTTTATAGCCAATTCAAGAATTATGCAAATGCGGATGAACAGAGAAAAGCTGAATCTTGACTAGATCATTCGACATGACAATTCTCATAAAAAGACTGCTTTGTGGCCTTAGGAAAGTGATCTGCTTGCTATGTCACCCACACATAGAATAGGATGATTGCTCACATTTCTTGTTGTGAAGACATCTCTGGCTTTTGAGCCAACAACTGAAACCTTCAGTGGACTCTGACCTTCCTGCGGCTTGGAAATAATAAAATGTCACTGGGAGTGTTTACAGATTAACAGTTTCCAATAAACCCCAGGAAGGCACCATTGGGTATTCACATCCGTTGAATGGTCTCACGAGGAGAAAGTTCAGGTTTTATGTGGAATATATGAGTGCTCATGATCAATAGTTTAGATTTCTCGATTGATTTTTCCCTCATGTGAAAGTCCATTGTTAGCAGACTAGCTAGATGCCTAATTCTGCCATTGTGGTAGGAGACTTAGGTGGTCCTTAAATAATGTTGGGTGAGTGATGAATACTTATATGGTCATGGCCTTGTTGCACAGAGAGGCCAAAAATAACTTGTCTAGGGTATAAAATAACTTTCAGAAGTCTCAAAAATAAGTATTTCTAAGAAGTTTGATTTATTGGACTATTAAAGTTTTATCTAACTAGGAATATTTGCTTGATGGTATCAGCTACTTAGACAAGTCATATATTGAGAAAAAAAAAGGATTAATTATATATTACCTATGTACTTGGACCCTCTTAGTATTACGGTTCTTATACTTTGAAAATTTATATTGAGATCTATGTAGTTATAAAAGTAAAACAATTGACTCCATTTTTCTTAGCAACATCGGTTGTCTCGACGAAAGGGATAGCATGTGACATCATGTGCCGGATTGGAGCAAATCTAATGAGCAAAAAGATAATTTTAATGTTCATTCCGTTTTTATTTGTTTTGCTCAAATTAAAACTATTTAGTTGACTCTAATTTTGATAGGAAACTTTTAATTATGATTCATCGAGAGAGGGAGAGCTCTATTTATTTTCAGCAATTTCTGAGGAAGAGGTTTATTCATTAAGGTTGGAGAGGATTAGAGTTTGTGATTGATGCAACTTTCAATCTCGATTTTGAATGTTGTTTTTTCAAGACAGTAGCAGACTTATCAGTGTTTGTTATTGGTGTTTTGAGCAGTATTGGGAACCTCCATTTTGAATGCTATCTTTTGAACGCAGCCGCAGACTTGTCAAGGCTTTGCATACTTCTACTGTTTTTTTCATTTAAAGCTTTCCTACTTGGAATTATTGTTCAAATGAATGCAGCAGTTTCATATGAATTGTTGTTCTGGTGAGGAGAATTGTTATTCATTTAAAGGTTTCAGATGATGTTGTTGCTACAGTCTCATATCAGTGTATTCTTTGCTATCGCTTTGTTGTTCGGATGAATAATGCTGCTGTAGTCTCATATCAGTGTACACATCCAATGAATTCTGTTGCTGCTTTGTTGTTCAATGCTGCATGCTAATCTTGCCTAGCGCAAAGCATTCACCAATTACTCTGGCCATGTAGTGGCCAAATCCCCAATGCAGATTACTCAGCCATCTGAAGCATATCACTTAACTGGAATGGATTGGACATGCACTGGAGTGAGATGGAGGGGAAGAGACCAATATGGGGGGAAGAAATCATTTTACCATTCATGGAATGAGTAATTCGAAGTTGTGTTGTCTTTCATTAATACAGCCAACAATGTTAGGAAAAATAAGATCAATTGTTTTACTTTCATAATTATGAGAATTTTAATATAAAATTTTAAAATATAAAAAGATATAAATACAAAGGATAATTTATAATTAATCCTAAAAAAATAAAAGTAATATAAATAATAATGACAATGAGAAGAGTATTCTTTGAGAACTGGTCTTGTATGAATAAAAATATATGAGATTAATGGAAAAAAAACGTGCTAGCTTTTCTCAAGAGATGTAGGTTAATTAGATGAATACTTTATTAGTTTGCTAATTCTTCATCATCCTGGCACTCTGATAACTATAAGTCGATAACACAATTCAGGCGCATGGTTGAACTACTCAGTGAGGAGCTCCCTGTAGAGTAAATTTTTCAACAAGCAGCAAGTACACATTTTTCCAATGTTAGTTCTGCTAGATCTTGCTTACAAATTTTGTTGCACACACACATGCATATGGTCATACTTTATTATTCAGTGGACAAAAATACCATAATGAAAAACAAGCCAGCAGATTAGATTTTTTTCTTCACAGTTGCCTTCTATCATATGCTGTTCACTGGCAAATATGACAACAGTGATGGACCACATAATCAATCAAGGTAAATATACCACTTGCTAAACCTCAAAATGAGTAACCATGTGCATGTAGTCACCTCACTTAGTCCCAACTTATAGGGACATCACATAAAAGAAACAGTCACTCTTCTCAATTAACAATGAGAATCTTGTGAAGCACAGGTCCTGTTGAGAAGTCAGGACACAAGAAAAAAAAAAAAAAAGATGAGTTTGATCATGCGAGTCCCCTTCACTTTCTGTCCAGTAGGTATTATGAAAGTCCATGAACATCCAAATCAGCATTTTCACTGTACTTAGCTTTTGATGAGCTGATACATATAGCACTTTTTGAAGTGGCTAAAAGTGAAAGGGTTGACTGAAAGTCTCCAAGACACGACCCATGTGCCGTGGCCGCTTTCACAAGGCATTTCCACAGACACGCACATTGGAGCCAAATGACCAGAAGAAAACACAAGCAGAGTGACAAAAAAGATAAACATCAATAGGAGAGAGAAAGAGCTACAACTTGATCACAATAACCTCTATTTTCAAGTATCTTCAGTGACACAATAATTGAGAAAGAGGGAGAGCTTCAACTTGATCACAATGAACTCTTTTGAATATGCAACATAATCCTTTTTGTTTTTAAGTTGTTGAGAGGAAATTTAAACATGAAATATTTTAACAGTGACACAGACAAGAGAGAGAGAGAGAGAGAGAGAGAGAGCGAGAGAGAGAGAGAAAACTTCTGCTTGATAAACTTTCTTTGAAAATCTGGCATCTCTTTCTATAAAATCTTTTATACTTGCAGCATCTTATTTATTTTTTTTGAAGTAAAATTGAGCATGGAGTGTTTGAACAGTGATATCCTTGCAATTACATCAGTCGGAATGAGAGTACCTCTGCACATGATGAGAACTGTTTCGCATGGTAAGCAACAGCTCGCTCCTCTTCTGTTAACTTCATCATGAGATGCACACACAAGAGTGGTGTCACCATCACGGTGGGTAGTTCACAGATCTGAATCAAAAAAAAAAATAAAAAACACTCGAACTTGGTTCATTCATCTGATTGTTCCTCACTTTTTTCTCTCTCACTTGTTCAGCTTCGCCGCAAAGCTCGGTAGGGCTCTCGATAGCGAGCACCACTATAACATTAGTTCCCTTCAACATGATCTTCGCCGGCTGTCATCATCCATACTTAATTTCAAGGTCTGGTGCTGTTCGTCTAAAAGTAGAGCTGTTGATCTTAAGAGGTAGTAATAGAAGTCAGCAGAGACCAGAAGTCACCATAGAGCACTTTTGCGTCGGCCACTTGTATCTTTTTCCTCTACCTTGCAAGTGGAGTTGGGCAGAAAGAGATCCTATGGTTCACAACCTAACGTTAATTGAGTCCATTCAATTTTGGTGACGATAAGATAAATTTCTGTAGCTGGTGCACTATTTCACATGATCCACCTTTGCTGTTCTTTGGCTTGGGCCGTATTATATCAATCTCAACCTCAAAAGATATTTAATGCAGTGTTTGTTCAGCAAATTGTAGGGGGTTTCTATTGGCACAATGTCTTTTATCGTAGCAATCACACGTGAAGCAGCACTATTAACTTGGCATGTGTATGCCTTTGAACAAATATTTAGTGTTTCTATTGTACCGCACCTGATGATGATGTCAATAGTTGAAGACTCTCCAATTACATAATTCCAAGTAATACATAGAAAAAAAAACTCCCTTTTCATTATTTTTTTTGAAAGAAAAGTTCTTTTTAGCTGCTAACAACCAAAATAAATAATTAAAAGCCTACAAGTTCGCAAGATCTTGTGATCATGTACTGGGTTACTATCTTATACCTTGAAACAATAACTCTTAACATCTAATTTTTTAATATTGATGTGTATATATTATATTTTGATCTTTTCAATAAACATATCGATCAAATAACTCGTGGGCTTAGTTCTTTATATATGTATGAAAAAAATATATGCACACTTACTAGCTCGACACGTCGGGTCAATAAAAATATTTTTTAATGAAAAGATCATAGGATCCTTTTCTAACCATCATGATTTTCTTAACAATAGATGTACTAGATTTATTTTAATAATATAAATTTTTTTTTGAAAAAAGTGTTTGATTATCCTACTAATGGCCACAAACCTTGTTGGTTGTCATTGCCACCCTACAAAATATTAGTGTTATGAATTGTTAATATACGTGGAAAATATTCTATCATGTCTTCGAAAATCAGATTCCAAAAACTCGAGAAACAGTAGCAACACTTTGTTGCCACCATAAACTTGTTCTTGAAGGATTCTGTTTGATAGTCTAGAAATATGAAAAAACAAAAGGATTTGGAATGACGCAACGAGGGTGTAGAATTTTCCATGAACTAAAAGGAATGTTCTTATATTATTGTCGTTTATTGTAGTTTTCCGAGCAAAATACAAGTTCGAAACTATTATGTTTCGTAGAAACCAATTATACAGACAACTGGGCAATGGATTGATTGGGAGATACAAATGTTTCTTCAGGGTAAAATATAAATGAAGATTTTCCAACTACAAACAAGCCAACCATTTGTACATACTTCACAGCACCAGATTGTCCTGCATTCTTGAAGGCTCCCAGCGTGGTAGGACCATGGTGTCTGATACAGGACAGGAGCCCTAAGAATAGGCTGGTTGTATTCCCTGCATTTTGTCACGACAAGTCCAGATCAGTAGAGAATGCCACCAATCTCATGGCATGATAAGACTAGAGCAACCTGGTTTGGTATCTATCACAAGGTGACGAGCCACAAGACATTATGCCCCCACCGGACACTGCCACCAGATCTGCTTCCATGGGTGTCAGACAAGCATGCGGGCAATACCTCCATGTCCCATTGCACTTGTTTGCTGCCTGATGAGTTGCTTTAGATCTTAGCTGTGGGTGTCTGTAGCATGCACGCACCAATGAGATGCTTTTCCACTGCGTTTGCTCTGACACTGCTGCAATGCAATGAAATCATCCATGTCAAATGTGAGTTATGGTTCACACTGCTCAACTTGGGGGCACCAGTATTTCTCACCTCAGAGCCTCTTGTCTGTCCTTTCTTCAACACAATGTAAGTCAGAACATCTATATCTGCAATACGACTTGAAACTGCAGGGGACTGAAACATGTTTCACTGTGTAGACAAATTCGAATGCAGCAAAGTACTCGAGGTCAATTTTTGGAGCACTACATTTTACTGCATGGGAATTAGTTCTGGAAAAGGAATTACGTTTAGGGTGCAAGAAGCATAAACTAAATTCTTGGGGTTAAACTGAACCATCAAACATTTCAAAAATGGACATATGGTGGTGGAGAACATATATCTTTATTTCAAAAAGAATTATTCTAAGTAAAGAAATCAATAAAAAATCATTAATTAGTTTATCTACAAAATTCTAAGAATTATGTGAAAAATATATTCTTTTTGGGTGCTAGTCTTGGGACTCTATTTTTATATTAAATACACTCTTGTACTAAGTGTCTTTTTTTTATATTATAATAAATTAGTTTAAGGTTTAAATATTTTAAAAGTCATATTTCATGTTTCTAAAAATATATGTTTTCTAAGAGATTATTCTCGAGAATTATTGCTTACATTGATTGTATATTAAGACTCTTAAGTCACTATAAATAATAATATTTATCAATAAATAAACACTTTATATTGAAATGAAAAAGAAATACATCTTCTCTCATCTTTCTTTCTCCTCTTTAATAGCTAACCTCATTCCTCTTGCTCTTTCGCTCTCTTTCCATTTCTCTACGTTGTTCCACGCCACACTAAGTGTTAAACAGGGCAAAATGATTCAAGTGCAGCGATTAAAAATATTTCAGTTTTTACCAACTTCCTCGACGAGAACCATTCCCGTGGAAAACATTGTCGACTAACCAGCACAAATCATTAAGTTCCTTATTCCAAACTTTCTCGGTAACCCTTAACAAGGTACGACTAACTTAAGATCAAACTAAATAGATGAAGAAGAAATCAAAAAATAAAAATAAAAATTTATTAAACTTCTCAAAAAAAAAAAATATTTATATATCTTAAATGACTCTTAAATTTGACTTGAATAGTTGAGGCTTGAATTGATCTACACATGTAGATACCACCTATTTATAAATATGGAATACAAGAGTCCCTAATCTCTACAATTGTATAAAATATGTAGGAGATTCTACGGGCGACATCACATGCACAACGGAAAAATAGAAAATAGAAACCCCAAATTTCTCAAAAAGGTATTCATCATCATGCGAAAATTAGTACGCAAAATCTACGAAACTAAAAACCACACATGAGATAGTTACATTACATAGGGAGATCGTATATCCCTGAATCCCTACAGATATATAGGAGAGGATGAATGAGGTCAAGCATCCTCTTCTCTAGTAATGATCCATATAGTAGGGCTGCAATAACGCTCCTTGAATCGTTGCCCAAATCTCCACACTTGCTATCTGAGGATGAGAATGAGAGAGAAGAATAAGAGGTAGTAACCAAGAAGCTTCTATTCTATGGGTATTTGGTTCCCTCTATAAAGGCCCCTTATCAATTTAACCATAATGGATCCTATCTTATTGGGTATTGGATCTCCATCCAATAATCTCCCATTGGCTCTTATTGTATTTCATCCATAGGATCCAATAATTCAAGGGCTTATTGGATATCCAATAAGACAGAGGCTTCGGCGGATATCTCATATCCAAATCTATACTCGTCACAATGCCTACCATATGTGTGTGACCCTCTAGGCTCAATATCGAGTTGGCCGTGAGTTATACTTGTTAGAACTCTTTTTGGCTTAGTGAATTATTATCTCCATAATAATTTGTTGAATCTTGGATTTTGATGATAGAATCAATTGATAAGTTTGTGATCTAATAGGCGTCTTAAGTGATGTAGGACTAGCTTCGATCATGGAGAGAAAATTTAATTAAAGTATGAAGAATTAAAGTTGTGCTGAAGTAGAACATGTCAGAAGATTGGACATCGAGCCGAAGGATCGGTCAATGTGTCAATAAAAGGCTTCATGCTAATAGTTCAGGCATCGAGTAAAGAAGATCGGACATTGCGCCAAGGAGATTGGATATTGTAAGAAGATAATATGCCAATTGGACAATATACCGAAGAAGAGGACGATGCGCCAAAGGGTCGAACAAAGTGTCAGATGAACCAATGACATGTCGGACAACATGTGATTAATATTTTATAATAATTATCTAGATCGAAGTAGATTTAAGTCTAATTAAGTCAGTATTAGAGTGAAACAATGTCAACTCAATTAGGGGCCAATTGGGCTTGAATCAGGGCTGAATTATGTAGGAAAATCTAGGGGCAACATTACATTCGTAACAGAAGAACATTAAAAACAAAATCTCCAATTTTCCAAAGATGTGTTCGTCGTCATGCAAAGATGTGTATGTTAAAGAGTACGTTACCTAGGGAGATCGTATATCTCAGAATCCCTGCAGATCTCTATGAGAGGGTGAAGTGTTAGGATCAAGAATCCGTTGCCGGCACTAAGAGGGGGGGGGGGGGGGAATTAGGGCAGGGGTAAAATCACGTCTTCAAAAACTTTTCTTTTCGAAAAAACCGGTT
>LVTN01002124.1:27315-44157 GCA_001649415.1 Musa itinerans | reverse complement strand
TAATTCATGAAATGCATTTAAAAGCTCATCAGAAGATAAATTTACGTCTAATGAACTTATATTGGAAGTTTGCGGGAAGATCACCGGAAGCTCGCCGGAAGAAACCTAGACTTACAGACTTGTTTAGCTTAGTAAATGTCTTAAATTTCATAATTAGCACATAATTGGGTTTGGAATTGGGCCAACCCAATTAAGAGCCAATTGGGCCCATGTATGGATTGTTTTGGGCAAAGTGAAAGGCCCAAACAATGACCAACAGGTGGAACCGTCGTGGCATAGTCTTCGAAACTATGTCAGCCGGTGGTACCGCCTAAACACAGTCTCCGAGAGACTATCAGGCGGTGGTACCGCACAATGGCAGGGTGTTAGGCGGTGGTACCTCCAGTCTAGGCGGTGGTACCGCTTGGTGTCCATGCTGCAGGTGGTGGTACCGCCCAGCACAAGCGATGGTACTGCCTGTACCCGGGAAACCCAGGATGAGACATTTTTAGGCTCCAAGTTTGAATTAACTTGAGGCTTATAAATACCCCTCTCATCCCTGGTTAACATATACAAGAATAGAGAGCGAAAAAGAAAGAAAACGCTATTGTAATCTTATGTGAACTCCTCTTAAACTCTAAGTGCTAGTGAAGTTTAAGAGAGGAGGTTGTGGGGGTTGTAAAGGTTCTCTCTTGAACCCGTCAAAAGGAGAATCGAGTTCTTATTAGGATCAAGAGCGGCACTAAGAGGGGAGGTGAATTAGTGTAGCGAAAAAAATTCGCGATTTCAGAAAATTGTTCATTTCGTTTAAAACCGATTTCGACAAAAATCGTTTCGATTAAATCTATTTTAGAGAGAAGTTAAACTTGAAAGCTTTCGTAAAGGTGCAAGAGAAGACTAAGGAGGTTTGCAGTAAAGTAAATTGCACAAATGAAAAGCAAACCGGAATTTCGAGTGGTTCGGTCAAGGTGACCTACATCCACTTTTGGATTCCTCCTCCGACGAGGTCACCGGCGTCCACTAAAGGCCTTTCTTCAATAGGTGAAGACCGAACACCTCTTTACAGCACTTTATCCTCTTTTCGGGTTTAGGAGACAACCCTTACAAGTCTCACTCCTCTTTCTTGGATGGTTACAAGGCTAAGAGATTAAGGAGGAGAACTCATAACTTTTATAACACTTTTATGACTCAAGACTTCAAGATTAAGCCAATACTTTCGTGCCCTTTCATTCAGAAAAGGGTGGGGTTTTTATAGGCCCCAATGGCTTCAAAATTGGAGCCAAAAAGTGTCACATCCCTAGAATTCAGGGTACTGACAGTATCACCGCCATTACTGGGCGGTACTACCGTCACTGATCTAACATTGGGCGGTACCACCACTGGCAGCACTGTTGCCAATGATACCATCACCCAGTTTAGGTGGTACCACCGCCCAGAAATCTAAGGGTGCTATCTTCCAAGTGGTGCCACCGCCGACCAAGAATTCAGGGGCTGAATTGGTAGCTTATTTCGGCCCAATTCAGCCCTATTAAGGGCCCAATTGGCCCCTAATTAAGTTAGTGGGATTACCTCCCAATCCTAACTTAATTTATGTTCTAACTATGATAATTAAGACATAATTTATAGTACTTCTTATTTCGGTGCGTCAATTGCTCTTCCGGCGAGCTTTCGGCGTACTTTCGACGAACTCTCAGCAATGTTTTGGCGGACTCCCGGTAAGCTCCTGGACTTTATGATGATCTTCTTGGTAAGTTCTGATGAGCTTCTTTGGCAAGCTCCTGGACTTCTCAGTTGGTTCCGACAAAACTTCCGATGAACGTCCAGACTTCCATCGAACTCTCAAACTCTCAATGGGATCTCGATCTTAACTCCGACACAACACTTGCTTTATATCTTACTGCTATCATAGTTAATCCTGCACACTTTTCTCAATATATAGATTAGATTAAATAAATTACAATTGACTTCATCATCAAAATTCGTGATTCAATATATCTCTAGTGGGGATCGAGATCCAATCGGCGTTTTAACATAACCTCGAGTGACTCGACTAATTACGCTAAGCTTGTAAAGGTAGGCAACTCTTACCAATCACAACTCCTTATGATTCCCGTCCTGTTCGGCCTTTGAACCACCATGGCCTCGAGTGACTCGACCAACTATGGTGTTCGGTTAAGTCATCACCATCGTTACAAGATGAGTTTGATTCGACAATATGCCCTCGAATGACTCGACCAAGCATACCATATCCTTAGGTCACTAGTGACATCTCTATATTATAAGCAAGATAGCGAATCACAAAATAGGTGAGCCTCGAGTGACTTGACTAACTCAACCTACGTCGGGAATCGGTCACTACCTAAAACGATGGAAGGCCACATGGATCAATCTAATTACCTCTTGTTTACTGACTTACTATTATAAAGAGGGGATTTTTTATTTAGTCTCATAATATGACATGTCACACATATACATATTTAATATATATCTATATCGCATGCAAATATATATACATATCTAGTAAGTGTACAAGTAATCACACATCACATGAGTAATCACACTAGATGATTATGGACCACACCCTAATATGATCAAGCCCGAGCCAGTGGGCCTAATCACTTACATCAAGATCTATGTGTGCAATGGCGCATCTCTATGCCTTGTGATTGTCCATCTCATCATCGTCGGTTCCGTCGGCATCTTAACGTATCTTCATACGTTGCGATCGTCCATCTCGGCCTCGTGGGTCTCGCTATCACTTCCATACTCCCACTGCACCTCCTCGTATAATTATAACTTAATCACAGGTACACAGGCCCACCAATAAACAAGAAATAAATTAGAGGCTCGCAAGTCCCAATAATAATAATAATCACATGTACACACACATCACACAGTCCATGACCATCCGTCAACATCATATATCACATATAAATATCATTATCATGTAGAACTACTAGATAATAAAAATAGTTAATTAAAATTTTTAAGTAACTAATATTTTTCTAAAATTTGGGACATGCAGGAAATTTCCTGAATTTTGAATGGTATTTTGGTAATTCGGATAGAAATAACAGACTCATAATTTTTGAAATTTTAAGGGGTAAAATTATCTTTTGCCTAGAAAACCCTAATCCCCTTCTCCTTGCTATGTTGTTGTCACAACCACACTACCGGCGACGGCTATTGTAGGGGGCGGGGGCCTTTGTCCCCCGGTAGCTCGCCCGCGGGTGGCGTGCCTGCGGGCGGTGCTGCCCCTTTTGGGCGGTTACTCCTATGGGTAGCGCTCTGCGCAGCTTGCCCACGGGTGCTATGCCCATGGGTGGCACTGCCCCTTGAGGGTGGTCGTCACCCCCCAGAGACGTCGCCCTTGCAGGTGGCTCACCCGCGGGTGAGCACCGCCCTTGCAAGCGGTTTGCCTGCGGGCGATGTGTCGCCTGCTTGCAGGCAAGTGCAGCGTCTACGCGGCGGCCTACCTGTGGGCTCCACCACTACATGCAAGCGGCTTGCTTGCGAGCGCCCTGCTTGCAAGTGCCCCGCTGCATGCAGGCGGCCTACCTACGAGCGCCCTACCCGTAGGCGCCGCTGCTGCGGGCAGGCTGTCGGCCACCGGCCACTTGCACGCAGGTGGCTAAGGCTGCAAGCAGCCTTTGCACGTAGATGGCAACGTTGCCATCTACAAGGGCAGCAACAGTTGCTGCCCTTTCTCGCTTTTACGTCAATAATTTTGACGTCTAAAGCATTGCTAAAATACAACACACGCAGTTCAAAACCAATCTTTTGCACGAACAACCTGGCTCTGATACCACTGTTGAGAATGTTGAATCTCAGATTTCGATAATGAAATCAATTGGTAAATTGTTTGATCTAATCTATATGTTGAAAAAAGTGTGCAGGATTAATTGTGATAGCGGACATTTGATTAGCTTAGTAATAATTGTCTAGATCGAAGTGGGTTTTAAGTGTGCAGGATTAACTACGATAGCAAGGCATAAAGCAAAATGAAGTCCCGGAGTCAAGAACACGATTTCATTGGGAGTTCAAGAGTTCGTCGGAAGTCCGGACGTTCGTCGAAAGTTCTGTTGGAATTGACCGAGAAGTCCAGGAGCTTGCCAAAGAAGCTCATCGGAACTCGCCAAGAAGATTGTAGTGAAGTCCAAGAGCTTGCCGGGAGTCCGCTGGAACAATGCCGAGAGATCGTTGGAAGTTTGCGGGAAGATCACCGGAAGCTCGCCGGAAGAAACCTAGACTTACAGACTTGTTTAGCTTAGTAAATGTCTTAAATTTCATAATTAGCACATAATTGGGTTTGGAATTGGGCCAACCCAATTAAGAGCCAATTGGGCCCATGTATGGATTGTTTTGGGCAAAGTGAAAGGCCCAAACAATGACCAACAGGTGGAACCGTCGTGGCATAGTCTTCGAAACTATGTCAGCCGGTGGTACCGCCTAAACACAGTCTCCGAGAGACTATCAGGCGGTGGTACCGCACAATGGCAGGGTGTTAGGCGGTGGTACCTCCAGTCTAGGCGGTGGTACCGCTTGGTGTCCATGCTGCAGGTGGTGGTACCGCCCAGCACAAGCGATGGTACTGCCTGTACCCGGGAAACCCAGGATGAGACATTTTTAGGCTCCAAGTTTGAATTAACTTGAGGCTTATAAATACCCCTCTCATCCCTGGTTAACATATACAAGAATAGAGAGCGAAAAAGAAAGAAAACGCTATTGTAATCTTATGTGAACTCCTCTTAAACTCTAAGTGCTAGTGAAGTTTAAGAGAGGAGGTTGTGGGGGTTGTAAAGGTTCTCTCTTGAACCCGTCAAAAGGAGAATCGAGTTCTTATTAGGATCAAGAGCGGCACTAAGAGGGGAGGTGAATTAGTGTAGCGAAAAAAATTCGCGATTTCAGAAAATTGTTCATTTCGTTTAAAACCGATTTCGACAAAAATCGTTTCGATTAAATCTATTTTAGAGAGAAGTTAAACTTGAAAGCTTTCGTAAAGGTGCAAGAGAAGACTAAGGAGGTTTGCAGTAAAGTAAATTGCACAAATGAAAAGCAAACCGGAATTTCGAGTGGTTCGGTCAAGGTGACCTACATCCACTTTTGGATTCCTCCTCCGACGAGGTCACCGGCGTCCACTAAAGGCCTTTCTTCAATAGGTGAAGACCGAACACCTCTTTACAGCACTTTATCCTCTTTTCGGGTTTAGGAGACAACCCTTACAAGTCTCACTCCTCTTTCTTGGATGGTTACAAGGCTAAGAGATTAAGGAGGAGAACTCATAACTTTTATAACACTTTTATGACTCAAGACTTCAAGATTAAGCCAATACTTTCGTGCCCTTTCATTCAGAAAAGGGTGGGGTTTTTATAGGCCCCAATGGCTTCAAAATTGGAGCCAAAAAGTGTCACATCCCTAGAATTCAGGGTACTGACAGTATCACCGCCATTACTGGGCGGTACTACCGTCACTGATCTAACATTGGGCGGTACCACCACTGGCAGCACTGTTGCCAATGATACCATCACCCAGTTTAGGTGGTACCACCGCCCAGAAATCTAAGGGTGCTATCTTCCAAGTGGTGCCACCGCCGACCAAGAATTCAGGGGCTGAATTGGTAGCTTATTTCGGCCCAATTCAGCCCTATTAAGGGCCCAATTGGCCCCTAATTAAGTTAGTGGGATTACCTCCCAATCCTAACTTAATTTATGTTCTAACTATGATAATTAAGACATAATTTATAGTACTTCTTATTTCGGTGCGTCAATTGCTCTTCCGGCGAGCTTTCGGCGTACTTTCGACGAACTCTCAGCAATGTTTTGGCGGACTCCCGGTAAGCTCCTGGACTTTATGATGATCTTCTTGGTAAGTTCTGATGAGCTTCTTTGGCAAGCTCCTGGACTTCTCAGTTGGTTCCGACAAAACTTCCGATGAACGTCCAGACTTCCATCGAACTCTCAAACTCTCAATGGGATCTCGATCTTAACTCCGACACAACACTTGCTTTATATCTTACTGCTATCATAGTTAATCCTGCACACTTTTCTCAATATATAGATTAGATTAAATAAATTACAATTGACTTCATCATCAAAATTCGTGATTCAATATATCTCTAGTGGGGATCGAGATCCAATCGGCGTTTTAACATAACCTCGAGTGACTCGACTAATTACGCTAAGCTTGTAAAGGTAGGCAACTCTTACCAATCACAACTCCTTATGATTCCCGTCCTGTTCGGCCTTTGAACCACCATGGCCTCGAGTGACTCGACCAACTATGGTGTTCGGTTAAGTCATCACCATCGTTACAAGATGAGTTTGATTCGACAATATGCCCTCGAATGACTCGACCAAGCATACCATATCCTTAGGTCACTAGTGACATCTCTATATTATAAGCAAGATAGCGAATCACAAAATAGGTGAGCCTCGAGTGACTTGACTAACTCAACCTACGTCGGGAATCGGTCACTACCTAAAACGATGGAAGGCCACATGGATCAATCTAATTACCTCATGTTTACTGACTTAATATTATAAAGAGGGGATTTTTTATTTAGTCTCATAATATGACATGTCACACATATACATATTTAATATATATCTATATCGCATGCAAATATATATACATATCTAGTAAGTGTACAAGTAATCACACATCACATGAGTAATCACACTAGATGATTATGGACCACACCCTAATATGATCAAGCCCGAGCCAGTGGGCCTAATCACTTACATCAAGATCTATGTGTGCAATGGCGCATCTCTATGCCTTGTGATTGTCCATCTCATCATCGTCGGTTCCGTCGGCATCTTAACGTATCTTCATACGTTGCGATCGTCCATCTCGGCCTCGTGGGTCTCGCTATCACTTCCATACTCCCACTGCACCTCCTCGTATAATTATAACTTAATCACAGGTACACAGGCCCGACAATAAACAAGAAATAAATTAGAGGCTCGCAAGTCCCAATAATAATAATAATCACATGTACACACACATCACACAGTCCATGACCATCCGTCAACATCATATATCACATATAAATATCATTATCATGTAGAACTACTAGATAATAAAAAT
Organism: Musa itinerans; assembly: GCA_001649415.1. Lineage (NCBI taxonomy): Eukaryota > Viridiplantae > Streptophyta > Magnoliopsida > Zingiberales > Musaceae > Musa > Musa itinerans. The sequence goes on along the minus strand of LVTN01002124.1, from coordinate 37,089 downwards.
AGTTAATTAAAATTTTTAAGTAACTAATATTTTTCTAAAATTTGGGACATGCAGGAAATTTCCTGAATTTTGAATGGTATTTTGGTAATTCGGATAGAAATAACAGACTCATAATTTTTGAAATTTTAAGGGGTAAAATTATCTTTTGCCTAGAAAACCCTAATCCCCTTCTCCTTGCTATGTTGTTGTCACAACCACACTACCGGCGACGGCTATTGTAGGGGGCGGGGGCCTTTGTCCCCCGGTAGCTCGCCCGCGGGTGGCGTGCCTGCGGGCGGTGCTGCCCCTTTTGGGCGGTTACTCCTATGGGTAGCGCTCTGCGCAGCTTGCCCACGGGTGCTATGCCCATGGGTGGCACTGCCCCTTGAGGGTGGTCGTCACCCCCCAGAGACGTCGCCCTTGCAGGTGGCTCACCCGCGGGTGAGCACCGCCCTTGCAAGCGGTTTGCCTGCGGGCGATGTGTCGCCTGCTTGCAGGCAAGTGCAGCGTCTACGCGGCGGCCTACCTGTGGGCTCCACCACTACATGCAAGCGGCTTGCTTGCGAGCGCCCTGCTTGCAAGTGCCCCGCTGCATGCAGGCGGCCTACCTACGAGCGCCCTACCCGTAGGCGCCGCTGCTGCGGGCAGGCTGTCGGCCACCGGCCACTTGCACGCAGGTGGCTAAGGCTGCAAGCAGCCTTTGCACGTAGATGGCAACGTTGCCATCTACAAGGGCAGCAACAGTTGCTGCCCTTTCTCGCTTTTACGTCAATAATTTTGACGTCTAAAGCATTGCTAAAATACAACACACGCAGTTCAAAACCAATCTTTTGCACGAACAACCTGGCTCTGATACCACTGTTGAGAATGTTGAATCTCAGATTTCGATAATGAAATCAATTGGTAAATTGTTTGATCTAATCTATATGTTGAAAAAAGTGTGCAGGATTAATTGTGATAGCGGTAAGACATAAAGCAAATATTATGCCGGAGTCAAAGATCGGACGATACGTCGAAGATTCGGATGATGTGCCGGAAGTTTGCCAGAAGCCCACTAAGAGTTTGTCGAGAGCTCGTCGAGAGTTCGTCAAGAGTTCACTGAGAGTTCGTCGGGAGTTCGCCGGAAGTTTGTCGGAAGTTCATCGAGAAGTTTGTCGGAAGATTGCCGAGAGAACAATCAACATACCAGACATAATTTGCTTGTTTAAATGTCTTAATTATCATAGTTAGACCTTAAGTTGAGTTAGGATTGGGAGGTAATCCCACTAACTCAATTAGGGGCCAATTAGACCCTTAACAGGGCTGAATTAGGCTGGATTGAATAGCCCATTCAGCACTTGAAGTCACAGCCAGCGGTGACACCGCTTGGGACTCAGTCTCCCAAGTGCTTTGGGCGGTGGTACCACCGGCAATAAATGCTGTCAAGTAGTGGTACCACTAGAGCTCGGTCTCCAAGCTCTGTTAGGGGGTCATACCACCCAGGCTGAGCGGTGGTACCGCCCAATAATGGCGATGGTATCGTCGGTACCCCGAAATCCAAGGATGTGACACTTTTTGGCTCTAATTTTGAAACCATTTGGGCCTATAAATACCACACCCTTTTCTGTATGAAAGTGTACGAATGTATGAATAAAATATTAAAGTCTTGGGGTGTGAAAGTGTTGTAAAAGTGAATAGAGTCCTCATCCTCCCTTTCTAAGTTTTATGATCATTCAAGACAGGTGTGAGGCTTGTAAGGGTTATCTCCTAAACCTGTGAAAAGGAGAAAGTGCTATAAAGAGGTGGTTGGTCTGCGCCTATTGAAGGAAGACATTAGTGGATGCCGGTGACCTCGACAGAGGAGGAATCGGAAGTAGATGTAGGTTACAATGACCGAACCACTATAAATTCTAGTGTGCTCATTTTTATTCTGCTTTTAATTACTATCATTACTTTCTAAGTTAATTGAAGTTCATTTACTTTAAAGTGAAGCACTTTCCGAGATTGGTTTTGAACGAACGAAAAATTTACAAAATCGATGATTTTTGGTTTTGAACGAATGAAAAATTTACAAAACCGATAATTTTTTCCACTACACTAATTCACCCCCCCCCCCTATTCTAATTTCTATAGATTTTGAGTTATGGAACATTGTGAAAAATAGCTTTCAAAAGTCTTATCTTCCAATGAATGATTAGAATGAGTTGAAGAAGAAGACTTTCGCTTTAAATGCCAAGGCTATGAATGCCTTGTTTTGTGCTTTAGATAAAAATGAGTTCAATCAAGTGTCTATTTGTGAAATAACTTTTGATATTTGGTACACACTCGAAATCACTTATGAAGGCACTAGTAGAGTAAAGGAGTCAAAGATAAATCTTTTAGTTCATATTTATGAATTGTTTCGGATGAAACCAAATGAAACTATTGTTGACATGTACACATATTTTACGGATGTCATCAATAGTTGAAAAGCTCTTGGCAAATGTTTTTCGAACTTTGAACTTGTTAATAAAATCTTGAGATCCCTTCCAAAGAGTTGGGACCCTAAAGTAACGGTCATTCAAGAGGTCAAAGATTTACATAACTTTCCTCTCGAAGAACTTATCAGGTCACTAATGACCTATGAGATGACTTGTAATGCTCGTAAAGAGCTTAAGAATAACCTTCTAAAGAACAGGAATGATATGACACTAAGAACTCATGAAGACTACTTGAAAGAAAATTCAAGTGATGAGGACTATGATGATGACTTGGCACTCTTGACAAGAAAGTTCAAAAAATTCATAAAAAGAAATAAATTTAAAAATAACACTAAAAATAAAATTGAACCCAAGAAAGAACAAGTTATATGCTATAAATGCAAGAAGCTGGAACATTTCAAAAACGAATGTCCCCAAGCAAAGAAGAAGCAACCAAAGAAGAAGAATGTGCTTAATGCAACTTGGGATGTGTTTAGGGGTTGATCTCTTTAGGGGATCAGCCTCCTTGGAACTCTATAGGGGTCCCTCCCTCTAAGTTGCTGCTCAAAGGTTGCAGAAAAGATTCATCTATTATTTATGAAAAGAGAAGGAATACATGGCTATTTATAGGGCTTCTAAACCCTAACTCCTAATATGACTCCTACTCAAGACTCCTACTTCTAACCAACTCCTAATAGGACTCCTACTCAAGACTCCTTATTCCTTTACAACTCCTAATTCTTCTCTGAGAAACAATCTCCTAATCCTAGCCAGCCTCTTCACCTCTTTAATAGGGATCGACTTAGGTAGGTTTTACATAAATGTCTCTCTCAATTAGGACTCTCCTAGCTAGAGTCCTAATAGACCCGCCCTCTTTAAATTAGCCTTATCCTCGAGGCTGACGATTCATGAATTCTGGGAATTTGATCTTCAAGTTGTCATAGTTCTCCCAAGTGGTATCTTCTGTTGGTAGGTTCGCCCACTGTATTAGCACTTCAGTAGTGGGTCATCATCGTTGAGTCATGATCCGTCGATCAATAATGGCACTTGGCTGGGTCTGGAGTTCTCCTTGGGTGTCATATTTGGTGAGTGGCTTTGGGCTATCTCCAAGCACCTATTTACAACTTTCGTCTGGCCGTCGGTTTTTAGGTGATATGCCATACTCCTTTTCAATTTAATACCCTGCATATGGAATAACTCTGTCCAAAATTTGCTCGTGAAGATGCAAGTAGAATTTGTCACAAGCATAATGCATCCCTTATGGCGTAATTCTTTTGAGTCCCAATTATAATGAGCTACGGAGCTTGGTGCTTCCTCCAATTTTTTTATGATCTTACTGGTCTTTGGATCTTCCTGCCATTCCTCTTAATATCCTTAAGGAAGTCACTAGTCGAAAGTGAAATGGCCAAAAATTTAGTTTGCTTGGGTAGCCGTGTAAGCGCATTTGCAACAACATTCTCTTTCCCCTTTTTGTAAGTTATTTTATAATCATATCCAAGAACCTTTGTTACCTATTTTAGCTGCTTGGGGGAAGATATCTTCTGCTCCAAGAAATATTTTAGGCTTTTATGGTCGGTCTTGATTTGAAAGCATTGCCCGATCAAGTATGATCTCCACCTCGTTGCTGCGTGCCCAATGGCGAGCATCTCCTTATCATATGTTGACATGTTTTGATGGTAGAGAGACAATACCTTGCTAGTGTATACGAGTGGTCAACCATCTTGCATGAGAACATCTCCAATTTCGACTTCAGATGTATCGACCTCAATGATGAAGGGTCGACTGAAATCTAGTAGCACTAGCATCGGCATCGTCGTCATGGCTGCCTTAAGTTTGTCGAGGAAACGGATGTCTTTTTCAAACCATTGGAAGGTATCTTTTTTTAGTAGAGAAGTGAGTGGTGCACTAATCTTTCCATAGTTTTTCAAGAACTTGCGATTGTAGCCTGTTAAACCGAGAAAGCCACAAAGCAATTTTATGTTCCTCGGGGTTGGTCAATTTTGCATTGCTTCTATTTTGGAGGGGTCCACCGTCACACCTTCCTCTGATATGATATGCCCAAGATATTCTACCTTTTATTGAAGAAAGCAAAAATTTATAGTGCCCATTATGTGTTCGAAAGGCGGTTTTCGATATGTCTTCTTCGTATACTCGTATTCAAAAGGCATTTTTCGGTATGCCCAAAAATGATACATGGTCTTTTGGTATTCATGACTTGATCTTGTATATTTAATGATTGAAATATTGATGTTATTTATCTTTATCATAATGTGAAAATTGATGTAAAGGGAAAAGAATTACAAAATTGTATTCTTCCCTTCTTTTTAACAATGACAAAGGGGGAGATAAAATTGCTAGCTTGCATGTTCTAAAATATTGTAAAATTTTGCTAAGCTTGCATATTCGAAAATGATGTAAAACTTGCTAATTTGCTAGCTTATGCTTTGCAAAGGAAGCAAAAATTGCTAGCTTGAACATTGCGAAGGAAGAAAAAAATGGCTAGCTTGCACATTTCAAAGGGAAGCAAAGAACTTGCTATCTTGAACATCACCAAGAATTGCTAGCTTGCAATCTCAAGAGAAGCAAAAGTGCTATATTGCCTATCTCAAGAAGTAAAACTTGGAAACTTACATATCTAAAAAAAGAAGCTAAATTTACAAACTTACACAACTTAAAATTGTTGCTAGCTTGTATGTTATAAAATTTGCATATCTCAAAAACTTGCTAGATGCACTTCTCCTTTTTGTTGATGACAAGAGGGGAGAAGTAATGATGATGATTTGAATCATATGTGATATGATGTATTTTTATATTTTAAAATATTGCATGATTTTCTGAATTTAAAAGTTCTATCAATATGACATATTGATAGGAGTTTAGTTTAAACTCTGTCATCAATTGGTTGTCATCATCAAAAAGGGGAGATTGTTGAATCTCAGATTTTGATGATGAAATCAATTAATGTGTTTGTGATCTAATTTGCATTTGGAGTGACGTAGGACTAGCTTCGATCAAGGAGAGGCAAATTGATTAAAGTAGGAGGAATCAAATATTGGGCCGGAGTCGAATATGTCAGAAGATTGGACGTTGGGTTAAAGGATCGGTCGACATGTCAAAAAAATACTTCGTGCCATGAATTCAAGCATCGAGCCGAAGGATCGGATATTGCGCTAAGGAGATTGAAAGTTACGGGTGTCAACATGCTGATTGGGCAATACGCTGAAGGAGCGGATGATACGCCGAAGGATCGGACAAAGCGTTGAAGGAACCAATGACATGCTAGACAATAGATGATTTATACTTTGTAATAATTTATCTAGGTTGAGTTAGTTTAGGTCATAATTGAGTTGGTTTATAATGTAATTAGGCCAACTCAATTATGAGCCAACTAGGCCTAAAGTGGGACTATTTTGGGCCAAGAGAAAGGCTCATTCAGTGACCCAAAAGTTGGGTTAGGCGGTGGCATTACCGGTCCAAGCAGTGGCACCGTTAGTGGCTTAGTCTCCAAGACACAATCTCCAAGACTGTGTTAGGCAATAGTGTCACCTAGTGTCAAGCGGTAGTACCATCAGTCTAGGTGGTGGTACCACCTAGACACAGTCTCCCAGACAGTGTCAAGCGGTGGTACTACCCAGTGCAATGCTGCAAGTGATGGTACCGCTTAGCACAGGCGATAGTACCATTAGTATCCGGGAAACCTAGGATAAGACCTTTTTTGGCTCCAATTTTGAAGCTATTTGGGGTCTATAAATACCCTAGCTATTGCTACATGGAGGAGCAAGAATTTAAGCAGAAAGGGGTTATTATTCTGAGTTGAAAAAGTGCTAAGTATCCTCCTCTTTAAGTTTCAGGCTTAGTCTAAGAGAGGTGTGAGGCTTGTAAGGGTTGTCTCCTAAACCCATGAAAAGGAAAAAGGGTTGTAATAGGATAAGTTGGTCTTCGTCCATTGAAAGAAGACCGGTAGTGGAATCCGGTGGCCTCAAGTGAAAAGGAATCGGGAGTGGATGTAGGTCATGACGACCGAACTACTATAAAAATCTAGTTTGCATTTACTTTAAGCTTTTCAATATGAGAACAACCTTTCAAAGAATATGAAGGATTTGGCATTTAGAATAAAAGAAGACCACTTGAAAGAAAGCTCAAGTGATGATAACATAAAACTTTTGACAAGAAAATTTAAAAAATTTATAAAACATGAAACTAAGAATAAAAACGGACTTAAAAAGAAGCTGCTAAAGAAGAAGAAAGTATTTAAGGTGACTTGAGACGAATCAAGTACATCCAAAGATGAGGAGCAAGCCAACAAAGGTGAGGTGGCAAACTATACCTTAATGGCTCTCAACGAGGAGTTAAGTGACTCAAACAAAACTCTTTTACTTTACAATAAATTACTTGATAATTTTAATAATTTATTTGGTGAATTTAAATTAGTTGGTAAAAATTATAAAATGCTAAAATAGGATCATACCTCTCTCTCTAGTAATTTTAAAAAATTAAAAAATGGGCGTGATAATTGCATGTTAACTCATTACACTAAACGTGAAGAGTTAAACTTAGTTAAGAATGAAAATATATTACTAAAACAAACATTAAATTTTTTTTAAAATTGATAGCAAATCACTAAACATGATTCTTGCCAATAAGGGTCATGTACATAGAAAAGTAGGAATCGATTTTGTGAGTAGCAACACTCAATAAAAATTGACTTTATTTGTTAAAGGACCCACATTGCATATTACCCCTAAAGTTAAGTGTAATTTTTATGGTGGACATGGTCATTTTATATATAAATGTCCATTCAAAAAGTATGACTCACATAAATTAGTTTAGGTTCCTAAAGAAATTATAAATGACCTTATGCCAAAAATTAAGATAGATAGATCTAACCATGAGGGACCCAAAGTCAAATGAGTACCTATAGCAAACCAACCTTTTTTGTAGACAACTCTACAATCGAAAGCTAGGAGCAAAAATAATATTTTGATAGTGGATACTCAAGGCTTATGATCGGAGATCCAATACACTTCATAAAGCTCACTAGCCGAAACATAATGATTTTGATTGAAAATATTTTATATTTAATGAAATCATGCTTGATGATTCAATGATTTAATTATATATGATGATATGAAGTAATGATGATTTTTGTGATTGATGGCTTATTGATTTTGATTATTTTTATGATGAAATTTATTTTTTTTATTTTTAATGATGATGCATGTTTTTTTTGGCATAAAAGACAAAGGCATGCTTATGTGAAATAAATCACATAAATTGAAACACATAAAAAGGAAATATATTTTCTTGAAAATTTCTCTATCTCTATCTTATCGATTTTTCAATAAGAGATTCATAAATCTATTTATGTCATTTTGAATCTCTTGAAAGTGATTTTGATGATTTGACAATTTGATTATTAATGAGTTTTATCTGAATCATGATCTTGAATTCTCAGAATCATAACTTGAGATTTTCTTTATATGAATCAAGATCCCTTATTTTTTATTCTCATATGTTTCTGGCATTTTATTAAAGAGAATATTTATCGAAATGAATCATGATTTTTCTCTTGATTTCTCAGAATTAATGGCTTAAAATTTCTTTTGAAGATCCTTTACTATTTGATTTCCTAAGATTCCTTTTTTGATTATTTAAGAGGATATTTATCAAAATAAATTATATCTTTTAGTATTCACATAATCTTTGATATTATCTTTCATGACATGATTTTTATTATATATAATTCCTTTGTATTCGTGAATTGTATACTTTATCACCAAATTGATTTTTCTTGATATTTTTCTTGTGATGATTTGAACATTTACACCATTGTGTTCTTCCCTTCTTCTTTTTAACAATGATAAATGGGAGAAAGAAAATTACTAGCATCACAAGAGAACCAAAATTGTTGGCTTGAATGTTAAACTTAGGCATGTAAAGTCTCCCAAATACATAAATTCTTCTTATACAATTTTTGAATCATGATCTTAATTTCTTGATTTTTATGACTTGAGTTTTTATTTTGAATCAAGATCGTTTCATATCATTCCTTTGTTAGGATCGGGGTCGGCACTAAGAGGGGGGGGGTGAATTAGTGTAGCGGTAAAATCGTCGGTTTCGTGAAATCTTTTCGTAGGTTGAAAACCAATCTTGGAAAGTGTGTAACTTTAAAACGTTTGCAAGAATGTAATGAGCAACTGAAGTAAGTAAATCAGTTTGCATTATGAGAATTAAAAGCAGAACAAGAATGCAAACTGATTTATAGCGGTTCAGTCGTCGTGACCTACATCCACTCCGTCAATTCCTCTTCCATCGAGGCCATTGGCATCCACTAACGATCTTCCTTTAATAGGTGAATATCAATCTCCTTCTTACAACTTGATTCTCCTTTTACTGGGTTTAGGAGATAACCCTTACACCCCCACTTACTCTTCTCTTAAACTATTCTAACACTTAGAACTTTGAGAGGAGCTCACACAAGATTGCAGCAGCGTTTCTTTCCTTTTTTACTCTCAATACTTGTGTATGTTAACCAGGGATGAGAGGGGTATTTATAGGCTTCAAGTTGATTCAAACTTGGAGCCTAAAAACATCTCATCCTGGGTTTCCTAGGTACGGGCAGTACCACCACTAGTGTTAGTTTAGCACTGACACTGCACTAGGCGGTACCACCACCCAATTTGGCGGTACCACTGCCTGGGAGGCTGTGCTGGGTGGTACCACCACCCAGATTGGCGGTACCACCGCTTGAGACCCTGTTAGGGGCGGTACAACCACCCAGACTGGTAGTACCATCGCTTGACATAGTCTCGAAGACTATGCCATGATGGTGCCATTTCTTGGGACACTGTTTGAGCCTCTCATTAGGCTCAACACAGTCCTTACATGGGCCCAACTGGCCCTTAATTGGGTTGGCCCAAATCCAAACTCAATTACGTACTAACTACGAAATCTAAGACATTTGCTAAGCTAAACAAGTCCCTATGTCTTGGTTTCTTCTTGCAAGCTTCCAGCGATCTTCCGGTGAACTTCCGACGATCTCTCGACAATGTTCCAGCGAACTCCCGGCAAGCTCTAGGACTTCACGACGATCTTCTTGGTGAGTTCTGATGAGCTTCTTTGGCAAGCTCCTGGACTTCTTGGCAGAACTTCCGACGAACGTCTGGACTTTCAACGAACTCTCGAACTCCCAACGAAATCGCATCCTTGACTTCGGGACTTCATTTTGCTTTACGCCTTGCTATCGCAGTTAATCCTGCACATGTAAAAATACACTTCGATCTAGACAATTAATACTAAGCATTAATCATGTTGTCCGGCATGTCATTGGTCCCTCGACGCTTCGTCCGATTCTTCG
>LVTN01002124.1:9288-27020 GCA_001649415.1 Musa itinerans | reverse complement strand
AAAATGACATATAGTCTTTTGGTATTCATGATTTGATCTTTCATTTTTGATGATTGAAATATTGATGTAAATTTATCTTTGTTATATTTATCTTTATCATGATTTGAAAATTGATGTAAAGGAAAAAACAATTACAACATTGTATTTTTTCCTTCTCTTTGACAATGATAAAGGGGGAGTAAAACTTACTTGCTTGCATATCTAAAGAGAAACAAAAATTACAAACTTATACATTGCAAAGAGAGGCAAAACTAGCTAGCTTGCTCATCTCAAAAGAGAAGCAAGAAGTGCTATCTTGCACATCTCAAGAGAAGCAAAAATTTTGCTAACTTGCACATCTCAAAAAACTTGCTAGCTTGCATATTCTAAAATGATGCAAAAATTGCTAATTTACTAGTTGCACTTTTCTCCTTTTTGTTGATGACAGAGTGTGAGAAGTTATGATAATGATATGAAATTATATAAGAAATACTCATGATATTATGATGATGCATACAATGAGAAGTTATGATGATCATGCATGGTAAGATATAGTGTACTTTGATATTTTGATACCATGATTATTTGTCATGGTTTAGAATTGTGCATGATATTGATGATTAGAAACTATGTTTAAATGATAATGCACAATGTATGAAATTTTGTATATGATGTTATGATTCATGATTAAAATCGTTTCAACTTGGTTAGAAGGTTATCATTTATTTGAATGATATTTTACGTCAATATGGCATATTAATAAGAGGATTTTAATTTAAACTCCATCATCAATTGGTTGTCATTATAAAAAAGGAAGAGATTGTTGAATCTCATATTTTGATGATGAAATTAATTGATTAAAATATGATCTAATATGTGTTTTAGTGACGTAGGACTAACCTCGATCAAGGAAAGGCAAATTGATTAACGCAAGAAGAATCAAACATTAGGCTGGAGTAGAATATGTTAGAAGATTTGACGTTAGGTAGAAGGATTGGTCGACATGCCGGAATGACTTCGTGCCATGAGTCCGAAGGATTGGACATTATGCCAAGGAGATCGAAAGTTGTGGGAGTCAATAGGCCAATTGGGCAATACGCTAAAGGAGAGGACGATGCGTTGAAAGATCATATGAAGCGTCAGATGAACTAATTGCTAGTCATATTTTTCAACACTAATGATATGCCAAACAACATAGGATTCACGTTTGTAATCAATTGTATCTAGATTGAGTTAGTTTAGGTCTAATTGAGTCAGTATTGGGGGTGAAACAATGCCAACTCAATTAGCCATCAATTGGATCCGAATTATGGCTGTTTTAAGCCAAGTGGAAGGCTCATTCGGTGTCCCATAGTTGACCCAGGTGGTGGCACCACCAAATTGGGCGGTGGTAAACTATGTCAAGCGGTGGTACCACCAGACTAGGCAATGGTACCGCCAAACTAGGCAGTAGTACTACTTAGTATCAATGCTACAGACAATGGTACCACCCAACATAGGTGGTGGTACCGCTATGATCCAAAAAACCCAGGATGAGACTTTTTTTTGCTTAATTTTTTAAGTCATTTAGGGTCTATAAATACCCCACCCTTTCCTACTTAGGAAAGCACAAAATTGAGTAGAAATAGGGAAAAGAATACTTAAGAAAAATTAAAAACTCTCTTAAGATTTAGAGTCTCTTCCTCCTAGAGTTAGAAGTTTTCTAAGGGAGGAGTGAGGTCTAAAAGAGAGATATAAAAATTCTCTCTTGAGCTTATGAAAATGAGATAGAGTTATAAGAGGATAGTTGATCTTCGCCCGTTGTAAGAAGATCGGTAGTAGAAGCCAGTGGCCTCGAGTGAAGAGGAATCGGGAGTGGATGTACGTCACGACGATCGAACCACCGTGAATCTGGTTTGCATTTACTTTATGCTTTTCATTCATATTGCAAACTGATTTACTTATTCACTACGCTTATGAATGCTTTCAAGTTAAACTCATCTTTCCGATATAGGCTTTATCGAACAAGCTTTCAAACCATTAAAGGTTTATGAAAACACTAATTCACCCCCCCCCCTCTTAGTGCCAATTTTGGTCCTAACACTTTTGAGTTAAGTGATACAAAAAATATACCGATCAAGGACTTAAACCATTAAGGGCAAATTATCGAAGTAGGAGAATCAGACATTGTGTCAAGAAAAATATCATGTCAAAAATTGGACGTTGAGCTAGAGGATTAGTCAACATGCCGGAGATTGGACTTCATACTATAAGTTCGAGCATTGTGCTAGAAGGATCGAGTATTACGCTAAATGATCGGATGTCATGAAAAAGTTGATATGCCGATAAATCAAGCGATATGCTGAAGGAAATGACAAAGTGCTGAAGGTTCAGACGAAGTGCTAGAAAATCGGATGATATGTCAGAATGACATACAACATGTTGAAAAGCTTTGTAATTGTGCTAGATATGTGGTTGGATTGTTAAAGTCTTTATTAAGGTCTTTCTAGGTCAAATTGTGTTGGTATTGAGTCAAAACCCATACTAACTTATCAAGAAAGCCAATCGGCTTAGATTTGGGCTGAATTGAGCCTATTAGAAGGCCAAAATAATAGACTTGAGGAAGGCCAAGCAATGGTAACGCTAAGTTAGCCAACAAGCATAAACAATGCTTGTTAGTGCTGCCAGTGGTGGTACCGCCCAAAATTCAAAAATTTTGACAATGGTACCACCCAAAAGTTTGAAATTGTGGCATTAAAAGTTGCAGTAATAATATCGTTAGGTGCCAATGATAGTACCGCCCATACCCCAAAATTTTCAAAGATCTAAAATTTTTTGCTCCATTTTGAAGTTTTTTGGGGCCTATAAATACCCTACTAAGGCTTGGATGATGGAGCATCAAATTCTGAGTTTGTAAAGGGTTATAGCTCTCTCTTTATGTATTTTTGAGTCTTTTCCTCTTTTTTGAGTTTAGAGGTGATTCTAAGATATGGAATATGAGAAATCTTATAAAAGAGTGAGTGTGGAGGTTCTCTCCTAAGCTTATTAAAAGGAGAAAAGTTGTAATAAGGGTAGTTGATCTTCGTCCGTTGGAAAGAATATCGGTGGTGAAAGTTAGTGACCTTAAAAAAAGAGGAATCGAGAGTGGACGTAAGTCAGGGAGGCCGAACAACTATAAATTGATTTGTATTCCTTCTCTTACTTTTGATTTATTGTTGCTTGCTTATTTATTTTACTCACAACCTTTACTTGTATTTTTGGTTAATCATATTTTCATTATGAATTTATCAATTAAACTTTAAAATTAAATAAAAAATTACTATAGCATTAATTCATCCTTTGCTTAGTGCCATTACGATCCTAACATGACACTGCAAGAATTGGATGAATAAGCCATTGGCTAAGATTGGATTGAGATAAATATGGAAGGAAGCCTTGGTTGTCTCGGAAGAAGTATCAACCTTGAATAACCAATTTTTGACTTAATATATATCATGAAATTTGATGTCTTATTTAGAGCAGAGGGTCATATTTGAATTTATACCTATATGTGTGTTTATCTTTAATAATCAACTCTAATTTTAGAGAACAAACTATCATTTTAAATATTAAAATATTTTTGAAAAAGATAATTTACTTACAAAAGTCCTTACTAATTAGTTTTTACAGGGATATCCCTTTATTGAGAAATTACCAAGGGGGCCCTTTTTTTAATGAATAGATAAGTATATTTTTGTCTTTTTAACTTTATTATGTGATTTTCGTTGGGTTAATGTGAATCTCAAGATCGTTTAGTTCGTTGGGTTAATGTGACTGAACTATTCCAAATCGATTTAGTAAAATAGTTTAGAGAATTTCAAATAAATTGATTTGAATAGAAATGTAAAGTTGAAATTTAGAAAATAAAAAAGGGATGTCCTTAAGTAATTTCTCAATAGATGGATGTCATCGGGTAAAAACCAATATAGTAGAGGTTTAAAAACCAATATAGTAGAGGTTTTTTTTAAGTAAATTATGCAAACAAATACTGAGAAATAAGGTGTTTTTATGTAGTAAACGTTCGAGTCACTTTTTGATTTTAAAAATTGATTTGATAAATTGATCAATCTCATAAGTTTTTCAAGAAATGTCATGTCAAATTGGAATGTATAGTTTGATATGGGTAAATGAATGAACGCTATGAACTAGGCAATGATTTCATTATGTGTAGTTTGTTTATTACTTGTAATAGAAGTGATATGATTGGTAACAAGTATGAACATGAATAGGAAAGAATAGGCCACACTAGTTAGAGATTGACACATGATAGGAAGAATATGACATATAGATAGTTGTCGACTTATCAACTTCACTTGGCTGACACCTAATCTGCACATCAACCTCATTTAGTAGACACTTGGTTGACACATCAACCTCACTTAGTTAGTACTAGGCTAACAAATTAGCTCCACTTGGTTGATACTTCAATCCTACTTGGGAACGACATGTTAAGTGGGTTTTGAATTGGATAGCATGGCATTGATTGGGGTTCGAGAGTTCCAAGAGGTTGACCATATAGTATTGATGAGAAAGTTGACTCAACAAGCTATTACTTTGCATTCCCCATATTAGACACATGATTCCATGTCCATATTGATGGCTAAGCCGTATGCATAATCATTTTCAATATTAATCATGAAGTCAACTCAATAATCATATATCGTACTATAAAAGGATCCCAAGTATGCTCTTAAGAGATCTAGTTCCATACACTTTTTGACTTTGGCACTTGATGGAATTCTTCAAACTCCTTACTAACTAAATTATCGAAGTCTTATCGGGCTTGCCCTTAATGTATTTTGCAGGGTTATAGTTGTTAGGATCAAAAGCGCACTAACGGGGGTGAATTAGTGCAGCGAATAAAAATATTGGTTTTGTAAAATCTCTCATACGTTGAAAATCGATTTCGGAAACTTAGCTTAAAAAACGTGTTCGTAAATGTATTGAAGGCAGTTGGGTAGTGAGCAAGTAAGATGATTTACAGTAAATGTAAATTGCTCAAAAGTAAATGCAAACCGGATTTTAGAGTGGTTCGATCATCGTGACCTACATCCACTTCGTCGATTCGTCTTCCGTCGAGGTCACCAGCATCCACTATCGGTCTTCCTTTAATAGGCGAAGACCAACTACCTTTTACATCCCTCTTCTCCTTTTACCGGGTTTAGGAGACAACTCTTACAAGCACACACACTCCTCTCTAAATAGAAATCTAAGTTTAAGCTAGAGGAGGGATTTCTCAAGTGATTTCTATAGTGTTTCTTCACTTTTAAACTCTTTATGCTTGTGTATTTTAACCAAGAATGAGAGAAGTATTTATAGGCTTCAAGTTGATTCAAACTTGGAGCCTAAAAATATCTCATCCCAGATTTCCCAAGCATGGGCGGTACCACCACTAGTGTCAGTCTGATACTAACACTGCACTAGACGATACCAACATCCAGTCTAGCGATACTACCGCCTTGGAGGCTATGTTGAGCGGTACCACCGCCCAGACTGGTGGTACCATCGCCTAGCACCCTACTAGGGGCGGTACAACCTCCCAAACTAGTGGTACCATCGTCTGACATAGTCTCAAAGACTATGCCACGACGGTGTCACCTCTTGGGGCATTGTTTGGGCCTCAGATTGGGCCCAACACAGTCTTTATATGGGCCTAACTGGCCCCTAATTGGGTTGGCCCAAATCCAAACCTAATTATGTGCTAACTACGATTCCTAAGACATATTCTAAGCTAAACAAGTCCGTAAGTCTAGTTTCTTCCAGCGAGCTTCCGGCAATCTTCCGGTAAACTTCCGATGATCTCTCGATAATGTTTCGGCGGACTCCTGGCAAGCTCTTGGACTTCACGACGATCTTCTTGGCAAGTTCCGATAAGCTTCTTTAGCAAGCTCCAAGACTTCTCGTTTGGTTCCGCCAAAACTTCTGACGAACTCTCGAACTCCCAACGAAATCATGTCCTTGACTCTAGGACTTCATTTTGCTTCATGCCTTGCTATTGTAGTTAATCCTGCACATGTAAAACACACTTCGATCTAGACAATTAATACTAAGCATTAATCATGTTGTCCGGCATGTCATTGGTCTCTCGACGCTTTGTCCGATTCTTCGGCACATCGTCCTATCTTACGGCCTATTGCCCAATCGGTCAGTTGACTCCACAACTCCGATATCCTTAGCACAATATCCGCTTTTCTTAGCCCGATGCCCGAATTCATGGCCCGAAGCCTTCTGTCGATACGTCAACCGATCCTCCGACCCAACGTCTAATCTTCTGACATGTTTTCCTCCGACACAACATAATTCTTCCTGTTTTAATTGTCTTATTCTGATCGAAGCATCCTGCGTCACTCAAAATGTAGATTAAAACATAAACACTTATCAATTGGTTTCATCATCAAAATCCGAGATTCAATAATAGTTTGGATTGTCTTAACTCCTGATACCTTAACCTGAGATGAGCTAAAAAATGGACCTTAGTTGGTTCTAAATCCCTCGACACGTTAGGCAACTAGAATCTATCATAATAAATTAGCACTAAAAGGAGAGCTTCTTTCTAAATGTCTTAGGAAAATCATATTGAGTCTTCATGGGTGAATCAGGAAAACCCCATTCTTCAAAACCTAACCCTTGGAATCATTAGGAACAACATTTTCCTTATTCGCAAACTCTTTGCCTTTTGACATTTGTTAAATGACCTAGATGTGAATCCTCAACCATTCTTACACAACTAGCTAGCTTTCTAACCACAACCACTATTCCTGTTGAAGCCTTTAAAAACATAACTAAACAAGTCCAGGCCGTGGTTATAATTGTACAAACCGTTATCCCTTTTTTACCTCAACTTGCACACCTAACTCAATAGAGACCCGTCCCCTTGGCTGCACCATTTGTACTTCTCTTGAACCAATACCCAATACTATTGCTGAATCTCAATAGGTGCAATAAGAAACTCTTCACAAAGTGTATCACCGCACTATACTCCCGTATAGGAGCCCAAAATGCTAAGAGGATCAGGAAGAGACAACACGGTAGGGCTCTCCTATAATGTCAGATGCTCGAAGTCAGAGATCAAGCAAGAAAAGTAGATTGATTCTGAGCCCTACATGCAGTCACATTATATCCTAAACATTAATGATCACCCTATCTTTCTAAGATTTTGACTCCCAACACTGGAGACTTATGATGTGAATCTGGATCCATCTAAATATGTTGTGGCCTTTATCACCCAAATAACTCTTTATGCAATAATTAATGCACTCATATATCGATCCTTTCCCACCACCCTTTTGGGGTAGTGCAAAAATGGTTCACATGGTTATCCTTAACTCAATCAATTATTTAAGCTAAGTTAACAAAGGAATTCAAGCTTAACTTCATCATTTATGAACTTCTGAAAAAACCATCATCTTTACTAATTATATAGCAAGTTGATGGTGATCTGTTAGCTAATTATATAAAAAGGTTCACCAAACCCATCCTCCCTCATCAACACCTTTATTAGAGGGATCCATCCACCTCGCTTCTTTTGATCGATCATAAAGAAATCATCAACCATCTATCCAAAGCTCCTACAATAGGTGAATAAATATATCATGGTCGAATCCCTAGCTGTAAGAGAAAAAAAAGCTAAAGGAAAGAAATCAACAAAGGAGAAATGCTCTTCCCAACCAACTCCCAATGATCAACCACATGTTGAGGTCATGAGGAAATCGCACTTGACCTCTAAGAGAGTTTACTCATCTAAACACCTCCCACACGAAAGTGTTTCTTTAGATAAGGGAGAAGAAACTCTTGTGAGCACCTTGACCTGAGAACTCTATCCATAAGAAATGATAAAACATTGTATTATCCATTTGCTTAAGATTATGATTATAACATAAAAGATTTCTATGATTAGAAGCAACAAATTGAAGAATTTATTCAGAAGGGACAAGTGGATCACTACCTCTCATGAGAATGAGAGATATCTTCATGATAATAAGACTCCATTTAGGGCTAGGCTAGCATCATAGTTAGCAAACTAGCCTTGGAAGATAGCAACATGACTAAAATGACGTATTTAAAGGAAGCTTTGACCAAGAGGTATTGATTGAATGGGGATTTAGTAATCTTTTTTAAAGAAGAGGAAATCGAACATTGAAATCTTAAGCACGATAATGCCTTGGTTGTATCACTCAGGATTATCAATACATTGGTCAAGCAAATTTTGATTGATTTTGAAAGTCCTTTCAAAAATCGATGTAATTGATTTCTTTCACCCTCTTTAGCTTCATCAGAGATTCTATAGCTCCGAAGGCTCAAGGATGCCTTATCAGGCCCATGCCTGTGCTCATCAAGACTTGCTAATTTACCCTTAGCATTCAAAGAAAGTTAGCAGCCTCCATCATATTGCAAACCCACTCCACCATGACCACTCCACACTTGATAGAACGAGATTCTAACATGCACCGGCTAACACTTATAGGAAAATTTGGCTGTTCATGTGAACACTCAACAAAGGAATGAGAGGAGGATTTCGTGAGGGAACCGTTAGACCTCATGGATTAGTTCTTTTTTTATAATACAAATATTTGCCCCTGTACAAAAGCTACAAAATGTTCTCATTCCATGTACAGAAACACAGAAACAGAAAGTACAAATGAACAAAACAAGCCTGTGAAAGAAAAAAAAAAAAACAAAAATTGCACTCTGTGGAGAGTTCTGCAATCCTTCGTAGATCAATATCTGCTTGTGAAATGAGCTCCTTAGTTCCACTTATGGTGGCTTCCAGATCCAGTACCAGCTGTATCTAATCGAGTCCTGTTCCCAGCCCTGCCTCCAACATAGCCTCTGTTACCATGCTGCCTTAATCCACTCTGCTGCCCACCCACTCCACCAGGTGGAAATCTTCCTCCGTATTTATCAACTGCACAGCATAAATATCATATTAAGTTGCATGGTTAATTTATTGCTGCATTCTATTATAATGAACTATAAACAGGTAAGTCTCAATGGTGACGATGATGAAGAGTTTATGCCACACTTACCTCCTGGATTAAGTATCTTTTTTGGCTCGATTTTGACTGATCGGCCAGACATAACTATGGGAGAAGCCTGAAATATGAACACAAGATCAATATGTGTAGGAGGAAATCAAAGTTGCAAACATTACTCAAAGAAATTGAAGATGTAAGATTTAAGAAAATTGTGTTGATGACAGTATACGAGATTGACCTCTATCGCACGTCGGGCAGAATCGGATGTTTGGAACTCGACAAAGCCAAAACAAGAATGAGCTTCCTGCCACTGAAAGTGAATTCTCTTGCATCATCAAAAATGAAGAGAGATAGGGAGTCTTCCGAAAGCTACAGAAGATGGAATGAGAGACCAACCTTATGGCTTCTGACTTGGCTGCCACCGGGTTTGATAGGACCAAACCTCTTGAACTGCTCCTCAAGAAGTGCCGGTGTTGCATGGAGGGGTATGTTCTTGACGCAGATGGAACGTTCATCGACTGAATGCAAAGTGAATTCAAAGAATTGTCTTATGTAAATTTGAGGAATTGAAGGTGTTGCTTTCAGCAGTACCAGAACTGGAGATCAGCTCCTCAGGCGTTGGAGCAGGGACTGGTTTAGATGGCGCTGCCACCACAGGAACCCATTCTGCAGTTGCTACGTTCACAGGAACACCTTTCGCGGATTTGATCTGCATCCATCATGACATTTTACGCATAAACATCAGCAACATTACGGCATGTACATATTGACCGAGTATTTTGGCATCATATCAAGATTAAGCACTTACCACTGAAGCATATGTCCTCTTGGGCATCCGTAGATGAGGACTATCTGAAGCTACATTAGACACATCATTGTCCAGTTGTTTCTCTTGCACAGTCGAGCTCTCGCCATTGTTCACAGAATCGGAGACCTCATTGCTCGGTTCCTTCCCTTGTATAGTCGAGCTCTCGCCATTGCTCACAGAGTCACAGACCTCTTTGCCCGGTTCCTGTTCTTGCACAGTCGAGCTCTCGCCATCGTTCACAGAATCACAGACCTCAATGCCCGGTTCTTTCTCTTGCACAGCGGAGCTCTCGTCATTGCTCACAGAATCACAGATTTCTTTTGCTGGAGCAACCACTACATCAATGGGCACTGACACTGTTTCTTCTTGTTCTACAGACCAATTACGACCAGATAAGCCAACAAAACGAACTATGAACTCTCCAGTGATAACGAGCACAAGAAGTGAATCGTACCATTCGCAGAGCCCTGGTGTCCCTGCTGTTCATCGATCTCTCCAGAACTCTGGTGTTCGTCGATCTCATCCACATACTGCAGGATGTCATTCAGCACAAAATAGCCCGTTTCCTGGGGAGCAAGGAAGAAGGACTGGGAGAAGTCCCTCTGGACGTTGTCCTCCCTGGTGAGACGCCCTGTTACGTGGACCAACACCCCACCATGGTGAGACTCCTGGCTGTTCACCTTCTTTATCTCTGGTACGCCCAAGCTGGTGGCCAGTAACATCTCATTGATTGTCTATTTCCCATCAATTCGGCAAAAACAAGTTAAGGATTTCAAGAAAAAGGTTTTGTTTTCTAATAGGACCTGGAGTACTCACAGCGATGGTGGTGACCGATGTCACATTGCCGCGATCATCAGGACGACCGAGCTTACTGCTTTCTTTGTAGAACTGGTGAACCATCTCAGGATGATGCCGAAGAATAAAACAATATTGATCAATAAACGCATTCCCGACCTAAACACAAAGATCCCATATCATTAGCCACGGAACACGCAACTATCTGCTCCAATCGGAAATAGAACAACGAAGAACAAAGGGAGATCTTTTACCACTTCGGCAGAAAGTTCTTGGTTCGTCATCTCAGTACGAGATAGCAAGGGATAACCAATGGAGATGGACTCTAGGGATCGACAAGTGATGCCAAAGTCGAGAAGGAAAAGACGAGCAGGATTGAGGTGGGATAGAAATGGATAACTGATGGATATGGACTCTGGGGATTGATAGGTGATATCAAAATCAAGAAGGCGAGGAAGAGCAGGAGAACAAGCGAGGTGTTTAATAAATAGCGACCCCTTTCATAGACCGAAGGGTGTGGGTGGGCGGGATGTCCTCCTTTCGTGGATTTGGAAACCTGCAAGGGCCACATTTCCTTCTTGGATTGCACCCCTAAGATTTAGAGGTTTCTAGGAGTGGCAACCAAAGAATCCAAATCTGGACTCGAATCCAATTTGAATATTTTTATTTAAATTTGATTGATTAATTTTCTATGGGTAAATTTCTTAAAAAACCTCTTGCTTTACTTTTTCTTTTCTTTCGTGTATATCGCCTAATTTTTAAAATAATAAAAATACCCTCAATAATTCTTTTATGGTTTTATGATCTCTCTTCCCCTTTCTCATATTTAACAACTTTCAAAAATAATGTAATTCAACTTTTCTAAAACAAATTATGCCGTTAAAACTTTAAGAAAACCTTCTATAATGATATTCAATTGTTTTTTGTCTCGAAGAGATGTTAAATTCACCTTAAATTAGGTAAAATAAAAAATTATATTTAAAAAGATTTAAATAAATAAAAATTATCTATTTGGAAGGTTTAAAAATGGAAAAATGGTTATTTATGCCTTTGTAATTTATTTGCAAGGTATTCAGAAAATTTAAGAATTTTTTAAAAAGTAAAATATGAGTTACACCATTTTTTGATACGACACAAAAATAATGCAACTTCAATCAATAACAATGTACCCAGGTCTTCCACAATCTTTTTGCGTCCTTCAAAAATTTGAAAAAAAATATTATAATAATAATTGCATGAATTTTATGGCAAAGGGGTGGTAAATTCACCTAAATTAGGTAAATTTTAAAATAATGACATAATTTCATATGTTTAAAGGTTGAAATAAATAAAAATCCATTTTCATGGTTTGTAAGTTATTTTCAAGATTCATAGGAATTTTAACATTTTTAGAAAAAGCTAAATATGAGTTACACTATTTCGAAGAAGATCTAAAAATAGTATAAATCATTCAAATATAGTCTAACTTAGGCCTTCTAAATTTTTTTTGTGTACTTAAAACTTTAGAAAATTGACTGAAATAAATAGAAAATAGCTATTTTAAAATTATAAAATATAAAAAAAGGGTATTTAGGCATTTTGTAAGTTTGTTGTATGGTTTCCTCGAAATTTGATAGTTTTTGAAAAAAATAAAATATGAGTTACATTATTTTTGAATAGGACCCCAAAAATAGACTAAAAATAATGTAACTCAAACCTGGAAAAAACATTTTGTGTCCTTAAAATAAAGCCTACTATAATAATATTCAACTTATTCTTATCCCAAAGGGATGTTTAATTTATCTTAAAATTGGTAAACTTTAAAAAATGACATAATTTCATTTTTATTAAAGGTTGAAACAAAAATAAAACATAGATTTTAAAGTATTAAAAACAGAAAAAATGATCACTTAGGCCTTTTAAGTTATATGCGGGATTTCTTAAAATTTGAGTATTTTTGGAAAAAGTAGGATGCGATTACATTGTTTTTTAAGAGGACCTCAAAGAAAGTTATCCGCATTCAAAACAGTGTAACTTAGGTATCCCAAACAATTTTTGTATCCTAAAAACTTTAGAAGACATTTTTTAATAACATTCAAATGGTTTTTATCCCAATGGGTTTGAAATTCATAGTAAAATTGAAAAAATAACATAATTTCATGCTTTAAGAGATAAAATAAATAAACTATTAATTTTAGACGATTAAAAATAGAAAAATGGTCAATGACACCTATTTCTAATATTTTCTAAAAATTTAATTTTTTGGAAAAAGTGAAGAATTATCCTTTTTTTTGAATGAGCTTATATTGTTTTTAATAAAACCCAAAAATAATATAATCCTAATAAAAAATCGTATATCTCCTGTATTCCCATTTTTTGTGTCATATTAGAAGACCTTCTACAATAATATTCAAGTGATTTTGTTTCAAAGGGGTTGTAAATTCACCTTAAATTAGGTAAAATTAAAATGACACAATTTCAAGCCTTAAGGGCTAAATTAAAATACTATTTTAATTGACTAAAAATTATATAAAATCATCATTTAGGCTTTTATAAGCTGAAAATTTATTAATTTAAAAAAATAAAATATGAGATACACTATTTCTGAATGGGTTATATATTTTTAAAATAATACCCAAAAATAGTATAACCCCACTAGGAAACAGTGCGACTCAGGTATCAAAAATTTTCCTTACGCCCTCAAAATTTTAGAAGACCTTTTATAATAATATTCAAATGATTTTCATCTCAAAAGTTGTAAATACAACTTAAATTATGTAAAATTTAATAAAATTATATAATTTCATGCTTTTAAGAGCTGAAATAAATAGAAAATACTTATATTAAAGTTTAAAAATAGAATCAATGGTCATTTAGACTTTTATAAGTTATTTCTAAGGTCTCATGAAGGCTTAAAAACTTTTAACATTAATATTTATCATTTATTGTTTTTTAATGGCTTTATTGTTGTTCATCTAAAATATACAAAATAATAATATTATATTATTTTCCTAAAATTCGTTAATGTGATTTTTGTTTTATTTTTATATTTTTTTATTTTTATAATACTCTATTTTTAATTTTAGGATTAATTTATAATTATTTTAAAATTTTGTTAATATAAATAAAATTTATTAATATTATTTTATATTACTAACTATTATTAATTTTGGATCGGTCTATTATTGGGTTAAACTAATGCAACGTCATGATTAATTTGGATTTAGTTTAAAATGAAGGGAAAGGAGGAATCTCTTCTAGTATTCTCTTGTGGATATATTATATCTTATTTTCCTATAATATTATCTCGTAAGGCTCTCCTTAAAGTGTCACTATGATATAGTCAATTTTTGTCATTAGTCTAACTTGATAAAATTGACTTGGCCTACCTATTTTTTAAGTATTATCACATCTAGAATAGAAAATTAGTTAAAGGATTTGGAACTTGGCTTTTCAAAGCTATCACATCTACAATAGAAAAATAGTTAAAGGATTTGGAACTTGGCCAAGGTATAAAGCTTTTCAAAGGTAAAAAACACATGTATCACGTATCCTTCATCTTTAAAATGTTTGTATTATGTATCCTTTTATCTCCTTCTATTTATCTAACAAAATAATTATTAAAATTTAGATTTTGATAATAAAATCAATTGATGAATTTGATAAATAAATATTCTTTTGAGATAAGTGATACAAAAAAATACTTCAATCATAGATTTAGACCATCGAAGGGCTAAATGTCAAGTAGAAGAGTCAAACATTGTGTTAGAAGATTATCGTGCTAAAAATTAGATGTCCAATCGAAGAATTGATCGATATGTCGAAAAATAAACTTCGTACTAGAGGTTTGGACATCATGTCTGAAAGATCATATATCATGTCCAAAGATCAAATGTTATCATAAAGTTAATATGTTGAAGGATAGGACGATGTATTAGAGGTTCAAACAAAATGCTGAAAGATCATACGATATGTCGAAAGAGTAGACAACATGCCAAAAGCTTCAAAGATGTGCAAGATTAGTGGTTGATGAGTCAAGGGTTTGGTCAAGATAACTTTAAACCAATTTGAGTTAGTATTAGATTAAAATATAGCTTCTTTATCGTAAAGCCAACTAGCTTAATATTGGATCGAATTTGGGTTATTAGAATATCAAACACATGACATAACTACCTAAGTCATCAATGGTACTACCTATGATAGTGGTAGTGCCACTAAAGTCAAGTTTTACAATGTCGTATCAAAAATTACTGTGGTAGTATCAATAAAGTCTAGTATTACGACTTCTTGTAAAAAATTATGATTATAATACCATGGGAGTCTAGTATTGCTACTTCACATCAAAAATTATATTGGAAATATCATAAGAGTCCAATATTGTGCCTATGTTTTAAATATTACAATGATATTACTATCTAAAATCAATAGTAATACTACTCGTATCCCAAAATGTCAGGAATTTAAATTTTGACTCAATTTTGGAAGTCTTTTGTAGGCTATAAATATCTTGCTCAAGCTTGATTGATGGAGCATTCATTATTGAGTTTATGAAGTATTTTAGCTCTTACTTTGAACATTGTTTGAGTCTCTTCCTCTCTTTTGAGTTTAGTTGTGATACTAAGTGAGAGAGGTGAGAGGTCTCTTATAAAAAAGTGTGTGTTAATGTTCTCTTCTAAGTATAGAAAGGAGAAAGACTATAAAGGATTATTGATCTTCACCCATTCGAAGCAAAATCAATAATGAAGGGAAGAGCAATTGAGAGTAGACCTTTGTCAAGAAGATCGAACCACTATAAATTGGTTTGTATTTCTTCTCTTACTTGTAAATTTTATTTGTGATTGCTCTTTTATCATCATTTATTTTATTCATAACCCTTACTCAAACTTAATATTTGGTTAATCATATTTTCTATACATGTTTTTCTTGATTAAATTTTAAAGTTGATAAAAATTTACAATTCACTAATTCACCCCCTTTTAGTATCATTAAGATCCTAACAATTGGTATCGGAACAAGATTTTCCTATTTAAATTAATACCTAATAGATAACTAATAATATTTTTGGGCAAACAAATGGTTCATTTTATTATAAGTCCTCCTATGATCAATAAGACAAATTACATTTATTAAAAAACTAGAATGAGAATTTTCTTAGTTTTTATATATTACGATTTATGGAATATAGTTGAATTTGGTTTTTAAAATTCTACTAAACCAATTGATGAATGAAATAATTTTGAAATGAGAATTTTTTTTTAAATGCTAAAGCTATGAATACTTTACTTTATATTTTAAATAAAAATAAATATATTTGAGTTTCTACTTGTGACATTATACATGACATATTACACATATTTGAAGTCACAAATGAAGGAACAATAAAGTAAAATAATATAAAATTAATCATTTATTTCATAGCTATAAGTTATTTAAAATGAAAATATATAAATCTATTGGTGATATATACACTTGTCTTACATATATTATTAATAGATTAAAAGCTTTTGGTAAAAATTATACTAATCTTGAATTAGTGAGTAAGATTTTAAGGTCTCTTCTAAAAAAAACTATGGTCTTTTAACCATAGTTTTTGGTAAAAATTATACACTTGTCTAAAAGTAAGTGTGATTCAAGATGCCAAAGACTTTAACCATCCTATTGAAAAACTCAAATGATCTTTATTAACATATGAAATAATATACAAAGCTCATGATGAAGAAGAAAAAAATCTTTCAAAAAAATAGAAAAGATATTACTCTTAAATCCAAAGAAGATTGCTTAAACAAAAGTTTAAGTGATGATAATAAACACATGACACTCTTCATAAAAAGATTAAAAAAAATCATGAAGAAAAAGAAGACAAATCTAGCAAGAAGAGAATGAAAGATCTAAAGTAAGCCTAAGAAAGATGTAGTCATATGCTATCAACACAAAAAGTAAAGGGACTTCGAAATAAATATTCATAATTAAAGAAGAAGTTTATGTTACACATGCTCGAAAAATAGTCATTTAAATTAGTTTGAGTTTCTAAAGGAATCATAACTAATTTAAAGCCAATAGGCAAAAAATGTAGATATAACTATAAAGGATTTAATGTCAAATGGGTACCTAAATCAACCATATCTTTCTTATAGGTATATCTTCAAATAAGAGCTAAGAGCAAATGATGGTATCTTGATCAATGCTCAAGACATATAATCGTAGATCCTACAACTTCTTAAAACTTATTAGCCGAGATAGAGTATATGTTACATTCAAAGACAATAATAAAGGTAAAATTATTGATAATTAAAATATTGAAAATAAAATAGATAGAAAAAGTTCTATTGTAACTTATCAATTTCTAGGCCATACACTTATTTCTTGGTCATCCAAGAAGTAAAATTCTACTGCACTACCTACAATTGAAGCTAAATATATTTACAGTAGGTGCATGTTGTGTAGAGGTTATTTGGATGAAACATATTTTAGAAGACTATAGACTCTACACTCTTTGTATGTTAGAATCCACATCGGTAATGGATCATATCAACACCCTTAATATATTACTCTTTCAACTTTCTACTATGGAGCATAATATTAGAGAGACAGAAGGTGTCGAACTTCTTCTTTAGAGTCTAGCTATTTTATATGATTAACTCATTATCAACATAACCAAAAAACACAACCAATTTAGTCTTTGATGTTATTATAGTCATAGTTATAGAAGAGAAAAATATGTGAAAAAATAAAAATGATAGATTGGTGATGTTGCAATGAGTTGGGACATTATCTTCAATAAGTGAAAGATCAATAGAGCATAGCCCTAGTGGGAACAACATAAAGAGTGGATCTATAACACCCCAATTAGTCTTGTATCGTAAATAGTTTAAGTTTATAGGTGTACTATTATCAACTTCAGTTTAAATATTTTGGACAGTGATTTGAGTTCAATGAAATTGGCAAACCAATTATCCCATCAAGTCGAGTCATAACAATTGATATGTTAGTATTGGGGCATAGTGATAAGCTCAAGTAAAAAAGGGTTACCTGTAGATGGAGTCAAAAGACTCATTACAGCATGGAGTTCCCATTGGACTATATCTCACATGCATCATGCTAGAGTTTGACCTGAGTTATATTAGGCCTTAACTAGAATGCCCGTTAGGACCATAAATGGCACTAAGAGAGGGGGGGGG
>LVTN01002123.1:6053-23553 GCA_001649415.1 Musa itinerans | reverse complement strand
CTCTTTCTTCCCTTCTCTTCTTCTTCTCCTTCTTCCCCTCCACCGATGCTTCGCCCCTCCTCGTGGCGGAAGCATTGGTGAGTGGAAGGCGGTGGGATAAAAATCACCCTTTTTCCTGAATTATTTTTTTAACTTTTGCATTTTAATCCTTTAAACTTTACATATCTAATAAAAAAATCCAAGATTATATCTTTACGGTATCAATTATATGATGACATCACATATAATTAAATATTTTAAAACATATAAAACTTAAGATATTTTTTATATGAATTATTGATTTTTAATCATAATTATTTCTACTTTAATATCGTATTAAAGTCTGTTAGTATTTTTGGCTAGTTATGTTATAGTAAATATTAATATTATGCATGCTTAATTATTCATAGAATACTGAAGTTTATGGACCGAAGATATGAGCATATCATTTATTATATTCATGAAGTTTAAACATCATAAATCATATCATAAAATAAATATTATATATATATATATAATTTATATTTTTATTAACATGTTAGTCAAAATTTAGTGTGTGAGACTCGAGCGTTACAATTGGTCAATGTGTTAGAGATCAAGCATTATGCTATAGGTTCAGACATCATGCCAGAAGAATCAAATATTACGTCGAAAAATTGGATATCATGGGAAAGTCGATATGTCGATGAAATGAGTAATATGCTGAAGGAAAAAAGCAATATGTCGGAAGTTTGGACGAAGTATCGGAAAATCGGACAGCATGTCAGGAGAGAGCATACAACATGCCGAAAGCTTCTTAAATGTGTTGAATATGTGGTTAATGTAGGGAAATCTAGATGTGACATCACATGCGTAGTGGAAGAATAGAAAACAAAAACCCTAAATTTTCCAAAAGGTGTTCGTTGTCGTGTGAAGATTGATGCGCAAAAACTTGCAAAACTTAAATCCATGTGTGGGATAGTGTTTTACCTAGGGAGATCGTATATCCCTGAAATCCTACAAATCTATAGGAGAGGATGAAGGAGGTCAAGCATCCTTCTCTCTAGCGGTGATCCACACAGCAGGAGTGCGATAACGCTCCTCAAATCTTCACACTTGCTATCTAAAGAAGAGAATGAGAGAGGAGAATAGGTGGTGGCAACCAGGAAGCCCCAGTCTATGGGCATTTAATTCCCTCCTATTTATAGAGGCCCTTAGTTAACTTAACCCTAATGGATCCTACCCTATTTGGTACTAGATCTCCATCTAATTATATAAGCCTCTTAGACTAGTACGCCTCTACCCAATAATCTCTTATTAGCTCTTATTGGATCTCATCCATGGGATCCAATAATTCAAGGGCTTATTGGATATCCAATAAGATAGGGGCTTCAACGGATATCTCATATCTGAACCTCTACTCGTCACAATGCCTACAATATGTGTGTGACCCTCTAGACCCAATATCGAGCTGGTCATGAGTCATACCTATCAGAACTCCTTTTGGCTTTGTGAATTATTATCTTTATAATAATTCCCTTGACTCATTGACTACGGACGTACTGGATCACTATGTCGTAGTCCCCAGACGATACAGGGGAATCCAATTCATTGGATTTATCTATCCTTAGTTACCATATACCTATAGTCCCTCATCTATCTAATATCCTAGAGATTACATACCAGGCATGGTGTTGTCAAACCCAAACGGTTTCTCATCGAATCTTGCTCTAATCGGATTCTCCTAGAGAACTCTTTCTCTCTCAATCCAAATAAACTTGGCCAAGAATTTGCCTGAGCAAGAACACACAGGATATTCTTTTCATGATACCGAGAGCGGATAATCCTCTATCGACACTCAATAGCTTTTATAAGGTTGGTTGTCACTTACAATGATCGGTTGTACTAGATTTGGAACTTCCAAACCTATAAGTCCGGTATCAAAGAGTGGAGTACTCATATAGAACATCCATGGTATCTCAAGTCTAAGAACTATATACACTACTAAGACTATGAAATCTCTGTCTAACAGTATGGTATCATCGACCATCCAGCATTCCATAAGTAGATCAATTAGTGAACTCATTCTCCAATGAGCACTTGGACTATATCCTTAGTGTCCCCACACGAGCAACTATAAGATCAACCGCCTCCATCATATTGACAGGTATACAATACATCATGTTATGATCAAGAGCGGCACTAAGAGGGGGGGTGAATTAGTGCAGCGAAAAATTCTTCGGTTTCGTAAAATATTTCGTACGTTTAATGAAAACTGATTTGGAAAGATAGCAACTTGAAACATATGAGAGCATAAGCGTAGTGAAAGCAAGATGAGGAGGAGAAGCAGTTTGCTATAAAATGATTTGCAATTAAAGTAAATTGCTCAAAATGAAATGCAAACCAGAATTTAGAGTGGTTCGGTCAATGTGACTTACATCCACTTTCGGATTCCTCCTCCGTCGAGGTCACCGGCGTCCACTAAATGCCTTCCTTCAATAGGTGAAGACCAACTATCTTTTATAGCTTTTTCTCCTTTTGTCGGGTTTAGGAGAGAACCCTTACAAGCCTTACTCCTCTTTCTTTAATGATTACAAAGCTAAGAGAGGGAGGAGGAAAATTCTAATACTTTTACACCACAAAGATTCAAGATTATAATCACACTTTCGGTGCCCTTTCGTACAAAAAAAGGTAGGGTATTTATAGCCCCTAATTGCTTCAAAAATGGAGCCAAAAAGTATCTTATCTCAGTTTTCCGGGGTACTGACGGTACCACCGCTATTACTGGGCGGTACTACTGAATGTAGTCTGACACTGGGCAATACTATCGCTCAGTCTGGGCGGTACTATCGCTTGACAAGGGCGGTACCACCGCCCAGAATTCCTGGGGTGTTGCTTTCCAAGCGGTGCCACCGCCGGTCAGGAATTCAACATCTTAGTTGAGCCTTGAATCCGGCCCAAACCAACCCAACTCCGAGCTTAGTTGGCCCCTAACAGAGTTGATGGGATTACCTCCCAAATCAACTCTAATTATCATTCTAACTGTGATTAAGGCAAGCATAGTCTAGTACGTCGATTTTTCACTTAGCGATCCTTTAGCGAACTTCTCGACGAGCTTCTGGTGAACTCCCGACCAACTCTCGGCTAGTCTTCCGGTGTGCTTTCGGCGATCTTCCGACGAGCTTTCGACGAGTCTTCCAACGTGCTTCCGCTAATCTCACAATGAACTCTCGGTGAGCTCCCGGTATATCATCCGAGTCTTCAACTCCAGCCCATCATTTGCTTTACGCCTTACTGCTATTGTAGTTAATCCTACACACTTATCTCAACACATAGATTAGATCAAATAATTTATCAATTGATTTTATCATCAAAATCTAAGATTCAATACATCACTTTGTTCGATTATCTCGATGTCCCTCTCGAGTAACCTATGACTAGGATTATTTATGGTTTGTGTTTAAAGGTGAATCGGTCTCATTAAAATCCGATTCCTATTGCATAGATTCATGGACATCACAATATATTTATGCAACAAGTAATATTATCATGATTGGCTTGTAAGGCACCTATGACTAGCAATCTTTCATTTGACCTAAAGTCAATCACCTATGTGTTTAATTTCCATCAGACCCTTGTAACGCTCAAAGATATTCTGAGATAGCAGCTTCATCAGTGGATCTACGATGTTATCTTCGGATGGAATTCTTTCCACTACTACATCTCTTCGGGCGACAATATCTCTGATCAAGTGGAACCTCCTTAGAACGTGTTTCGACTTCTGATGAGACCTGGGTTCCTTTGTTTGAGTTCACCCCATTGTTGTTGCAATATAATGGAATCGGCTCCTCGCTACCCGGCACAACTCCTAGATCTGTGATGAACTTCTTCATCCAGACTTCCTCCTTTGCTGCCTTTGCCGTAGCAATGTACTCCACCTTTGTGGTCGAGTCAATAGTAGTATCTTGCTTGGAACTCTTCCAGCACATTGTTCCTCCATTCAGGGTGAACATATATCCTGAATTAAACTTACTATCATCGACATCGGACTGGAAGCTTGAGTCTGTGTAGCCCTCAGCCCTAAGGATACTTTCTTCATATACTAGTTAAAGATTCTTAGTCCTTCTCGAGTACTTAAGGATATACTTTACTACTTTCTAATGCTCCAAGCCTAGATCCGCTTGATACTTGCTTGTGACACTCAAAGCATATACTATATCAGGCCTGGTATATAACATAGTATATATGATGGACCCTATCATTGAGGCATAGGGTATCATATCCATGTTTGCCCTTTCTTCAGGAGTCTTTGGGGACATACTCATAGAAAGTGATATCCCATGTCTCATCGATATGAGACATCTCTTGGAATTTTTCATGTCAAACCTTTTGACAATAGTGTCTATGTACCTAGACTGGGACAAGCCAAGCATCCTTTTGTAGAAAGCTTCCCCTAAGTCATTCATAAAGAAGTGTCTAGATAGCTAAGTCTTTACTATTGAGAGCATTCTTACACCATTCTCAATGATTAGGATGTCATCCATATATAGCACCAAAAGGGTGATAGTGCTCTCATTCACCTTCCTATACATACAAGGCTCATCTTCGTTCTTAACGAAGTCATAAGATCTGATCGCCTCATCAAATATTATGTTCTAACTTCGGAAAGCTTGCTTTAGTCCATAGATAGACCTAAGCATGATCGCCTCATCAAATATTATGTTCTAACTTCGGAAAGCTTGCTTTAGTCCATAGATAGACCTAAGCATGATCGCCTCATCAAATATTATGTTCTAACTTCGGAAAGCTTGCTTTAGTCCATAAATAGACCTAAGCAACATGCATAATTTATCCAGACTATCATTGGACACGAATCCCTTATGTTGTATTATATACACCTCCTCCTCGAAGTTGCCATTAAGGAATACAGTTTTCATGTCTATCTGCCAGATTTCATAATTATAGTATGCTGCAATTGCCAATAGAATTCGAATGGATTTTAGCATGGCTATGGGTGAGAAGGTTTCATCATAGTCAAGACCTTGCCTTTGATGATACCCCTTAGCCACTAGCCTTGCTTTATAGGTCTCTACCTTTCCATCTACTCCGATCTTCTCCTTGAAGATCCACTTACAACCAATGGGTATAATACCCTCAAGTGCATCAACTATGTTCCAAACCTTATTAGAGTATATGGAATCCATCTTAGAATTCATAGTCTCTTGCAACTTCTCAAAGTCTATACTCATAATAGCCTCCTCGTAGGTCTAAGGATCAACATCCTCTCCCCTAATATGTCTCATATAACTCTTAGGAGGATGGGATACTCTGTCGGACCTACGTAAAGTCGAAACTTATGTGCTACGTATCTGAACAAACTCAAGCTGTGGAATGGTGCTTGAGCTAGGTTCTTCAACCTCCCTTAACTCTATCATGCTCCCATTATCTCCACCAAGAATGTGTTCCTTCTCAAGGAACACTACTCTCTTGGCTACAAAGACTTTTTGGTTCACAAGGTGATAGAAATAATACCCATTAGTTTCCTTAGGGTATTCTACGAATATGCACCGTTCCATCCTTGATTTCAATTTGTCAGGGTTGTATCTTTTGACGTGGGCAAGGCAGCCCCAAATCTTAACAACCATAAGATTAGACTTCTTCTCTTTTCATATCTCATATAGAGTTGACACCACTGACTTAGTTGGAATTCTGTTCAGAATGTAAGCTGCGGTCTCTATGGTGTATCCTTAGAATGAGATGGGGAGGTCGATGAAACTCATTATAGACCACACCATGTCTAACGGTGTGTGATTCTTACTTTCAGATACTGAGCTAAGGTGTATAAGGAGGTGTCCAATGAGACAGAATCCCATGGTCCTTGAAGAAATGGGTGAACTCTATACTCAAGTATTCACCTCCTCGATCTAATCAAAGAGTTTAGATACTTTTTTCAGTCCGATTCTCTACTTCATTCTTATACTCTCTAAATTTTTTGAAGGTCTTAGACTTGTACTTCATCAAGTACACATGTCCATACCTTGAGAAATCATCAATAAAAGTAATGAAGTAGGAGTAACCACTTATGGCATGAGTTGATATGGGACCATATACATCACTATGTATGAATTCTAGTAACTTAGTAGCTCTCTTTCCAATTCCACTAAATGAAGAGTTGGTCATCTTTCCACGAAGGCAAGGCTCGCAAATTACATATGACTCATAGTCAAATGGATCTAGGTATCCATCCTTTAACAACTTTTGAATCATTCCCTCATGGATATGACCTAGCCTATAATGCCCCAGGTATGCATTGTTTACCTCATCTTGTTTATGTAGTGTTCCTCTAGTGATAATCTTATCATATAATATTATTGAATAATCATTGTTCTCAAAAACTAATTTATATCTATTAACTATCTAACATAAAATGGAAATAATATTTTTGATAATAGAAGGAACAAAATAGCAAGCATTTAATCCAATAATAGCTCCACTAGGCAGATGTAAGGTAACCTCGCTAACAGCCACTATAGCAACTTTTGCTCCATTGCCCATCTTGAGATCCATCTCACCTCTCACCAATCTCTTAGGTCCTACCAGAACCTACAACGAATTGCAGATGTAATAAGTACTATTGGTATCTAATACCCATGTGTTATCATAAGATTCTGACAAATAGAGACTGATCGTTGTTAGGATCAAGAGCGGCACTAAGAGAGGGGGTGAATTAGTGTAGTAGTAAAATTACCGGTTTCAAAAACCTTCGTTTCGATCAAACCTGATTCCGACGAAAACTGTTTCGTAAAGATGTTTAACTTAAAAACACTTACATAAGTATATAATGAGGAAGTAGAGCAGTGAGCAAGTAAAATAGTTTACAGCAAAGGTAATCGACAAAGTGAAAGGTAGCAAACCGATTTTATAGTGGTTCAATCGTCGTAATCTACATCCACTCCCGATTCCTCTTCCGTCGAGGCCACCGACATCCACTAACAGTCTTCCTTCAATAGGCAAAGACCAACCACCTTTACAACTCGATTCTCCTTTTGACAGGTTCAGGAGAGAACCTTTACAACCCCTTTTTACAAAGCTTCCCTCACGCTCTCCCTTATAATGGTCTCTAAACTTTAAGAGGGACTCTACACTTTACAAGGGTTTTCAACTCTTGAAACACAGAGTTTTTGTTCACTTTTCTTGCTACTCCATGCAAGAATAGCTAGGGTATTTATAGATCCCAAATGGCTTTAAAACTTAGAGCTAAAATTCAAATCTCCGAAATTTCGGGGTACGCGCGGTACCATCGCCTGCAGCCTAACACTGAGCGATACCACCACCCATACTAGCGGTACCACCGCCTAACAGTCTCGAAGACTGAGTCTAGGTGATACCACCGCCCAGACTGGCGGTACCACCGCCTGACATAGTCTCGGAGTCTGTGCCACGATGGTGCCACTTGTGTCATTGTTTGGGCCTTTTATTAGGCCCAACACAGTCCATACATGGGCCCAACTGGCCCCTAATTGGGTTGGCCCAATTATAATCTCAATTATGTGCTAACTACGAAATTTAAGGCATACACTAGATAAATCAAGTCTAGTTAGTCTAGGTCTCTTCTGGTAAGCTTCTAGCGAACTTCCGACGATCTCTCGGTTATGTTCCAACGGACTCCCAACAAGCTCCTAGACTTCACGATGATCTTCTTGGTGAGTTCTGACGAGCTTCTTTAGCAAGCTCCTGGACTTCTTGGTTAATTCCGATAGAACTTCCGGACTTCCGATGAACTCTCGAACTCCTAACGAAATCTCGTTCTTGACTCCGGGACTTCTTTTACTTTATGCCTTGATCACTATCATAGCTAATCCTACACAAATAAAGCCTACTTCAACCTAGACAATTATTACAAAGCTTGAATCATGTTGTCCAACATGTCATTGGTTCCTCGATGCTTCGTCCGATTCTTCGACGCATCGTCCTCTCTTGCGACCTATTACCCAATCGGCCAATTGACCTCCGCAACTCTGATTTCCTTAGTGCAATTTTCGCTCTTCTTGGCCCGATGCCCAAACTCATGGCCCAAAGCCTTCTGTCGATACGTCGACCGATCCTTATGCTCGATGTCCAATCTTCTGACATGTTTTACTCTAGCCCAACATGATTCTTCCTGCTTTAATTGTCTCTCCCTGATCGAAGCTTTTTGCATCACTCAAAACACAGATCAAATCATAAACACTAACAATTGATTTCATCATCAAAATATGAGATTCAACAATCTCTCCCTTTTTTATGATAACAACAAATTGATGACGGAGTTAACCTTAACTCCCCCTATCAATATGTCATATTGATAGAACTCTTGAATTCAAAAATCCAAGCAACATATTATTATAAAATTATGCATAACATCATACTTCTCCCCTTTGTGATCAACAAAAAGTAGAAGTGCTACTTTCAAGTGTTTGAGATATATTTTTAAATCATTGCATAATAAACATAATCTCAAGTTTTATCATCATTGCAATTTATAAGCTAGCAAATTTAGCAAGTGTTACATCATATTAGAACATGCAAGCTAGCAGATTTTATATTACTTTACAACATATATAATCATCATTAATTTTAAAGATGTGCAAGATTATAAATTTTGCAAGTTTGCATTTTTGCTTCTCTTTTGAGATGTGAAAGCTAGCAAGTTTTGCTCTCTTTGCAATATGCAAGCTAACAAGTTTTAGCTTCTTCCATATATCATCATGTAAGCTAGGAGATTTTATCTCCCACTTTGTCATTGTCAAAAAGAAGGGAAGAATATAATTTTATAATTCTTTTTCCTTTACCTCAATTTTCACATCTTGAGAATAATAAATTTACATTATAAATATAATCTTATGTTTTATCATTCAAGCTAGCATATATTTTTTGTTCTCTTTTGCAATGTGCAAGCTAACAATTTCCTTTTTCTTTTACAACAATGATTCAATCATATCATGCGATATACAAATTATAAATATTTCAAATCATGATGACATCAAAAATTCAAATTACATTATATCCTACCATGCATGATAATAAATTCTCATTTGTATGCATCAACATAATATCATGAGTATTTCATACACAATTTCATATCATCACATGATGAATATCAAGAAAAATTAATTGGGTGATGAGATAAACACTTCATAAACACAAGAAATTTTTCATAAAAATCATATCATAAAAGATAAAATATCAAAGATCATGAAGGATTAAGTCATGAATACTAAATGACATGATTTATCTTGATAACTCTCCCTTTTAGTAAATAACAAAAAGAAACATGGGAGTTCAAAAACAAGATCTTGATTCATAGAAAAATTTCAAGTATCATTATCGAGAATTCAATATCATCATAAAGACATTCTTATAGCAAAAGGTGTCATGAGAGAACACATAAAGGATCTCGATTCATGTATAATATCTCTCAATTCATTTTGAATCATAAAAATTATAATTTCAAAAAATCATGATTCATTTGGATAGTAGATAGCAAAAAGAAATATTAAGGATAAAAGATCTTGATTCATATAGGGTAAATCTCAAATTAAATAAAATACTAAGAAAATCGAAGGAGTCATATAAAAATCATGACATGAAGGATATTAATATGAAAGATCAACTCGTGAATGATTCATCTTGATAAGTCACCTTTTTAATAAATAACAAATAGAATCATAGGAGATCAAATAAGATATTTTGATTCAAATAAATCTCAAATTATTAATGTCAAAAATCAAGATTCATTTGTATAAATCTTCTCTTAGACAAGTAAATCATATGTGAATCAAGAAAAGAATATTTCATATAAAATACATCTTATTATTAAAATAAATCATATGAAAAGGAATCAAAAATCATCATCAAAATCACTTTTCGAAAAATTCAATGAAAGCAACGTAGATAGATTCCTATAAGATTAAAGATAGCTTAAGTTCTTTTCATTCCAAATTTTGTGATTGATTTCATGTTCAAGTTTTTCATACAAGGGTCATGCTTCATTATTTATAATTAAAAAGCAATATAGAAATCATAGAAAT
Organism: Musa itinerans; assembly: GCA_001649415.1. Lineage (NCBI taxonomy): Eukaryota > Viridiplantae > Streptophyta > Magnoliopsida > Zingiberales > Musaceae > Musa > Musa itinerans. The sequence continues at coordinate 13,525 of LVTN01002123.1, read as the reverse complement.
CATCAAGCTCAATAAACTATAAATTACCTAAAAATCATCAAAATTACTTTCAAGAGATTCAAAATGGCATAAATAACTTTATCAATCTCTTAGTGAAAAATCGATAAGTTAAAGAAAAAAATTCAAGAAAAATGCATTTCTCTTTTTAGTTGTTTCAATTTATGTGATTTATTTCATAGAAGCATGCCTTTTTCATTCATACCAAATAAAAACATACATCAACATTTAAAACAAAAAAACAAATTTCATCATCATGACCAAAATTATAACACATTAAACATAAGGCTTCTTTAACAAGAGATTTGATTTATCATTTTAATTTCAATGATAATACATTTTTCTTTTTATGTGTTTCATTTTATGTGATTGATTTCATATAACTATGCTCAAATTTTTCATATGAAAACCATCCATTTTCTTTAAAACTGAAAAAGCAACTTTCATTACGACAAAGATCAATAAACCATAAATCACAAAAATCATCATGCATAATTTTGAAATATCATGCATAGAATAAAGTCATCAAGCATTGTACCAAAACTTTCATTAAACCAACAAGATTTCATTGAATCATTGAACATAAGGTATTTTTAATTAAAATCAAAAAACAATATGAAAATCATCAATTTAGATACACATTAATTTTTTTTTATAACATACAAGGAATTAATCTTATTTGATGTGTAAGTATTATTATAAAACACGCAATTGTCATGATCATATATATATATATATATATATATATATATATATATGAAAAGCACTAAGTAATTTCATGGTAAGGAAAAAGAGATTTGATTGAGTCGCTTACCTCGTTGATAAAAGTCGTCAAAACGTAGTTTGCCACCTTGCCCTTGTTGGTTTACTCCTCGTCTTCGGATGTGCTTGATTCATCTTTTGGCAACTTCTTCTTTAGTTTACTTTTATTCTTAGTTTCATGTTTTAAAAACTTTTTAATCTTTATTGTGAGAAGTTCAAGTTCACCATCACTTGAGCTTTCGCTCGAGTGGTATTCTTTTGTTCTAAGTGTCAAATCCTTCCTATTTTGGAAGGTTGTTCTCAAGTTCGTCGTGTGCCACATTGGTCATTTCATAGGTCATCAAAGACCCGATAAATTCTTTGATCAGAAAATAGTTTAAGTTCTTTAATTCTTGTATTGCGATTATTTTCAAATCCCAATTTTTAGAAAGCAATCGTAAAACTTTATTCACAAGTTCAAGATTCAAAAAACTTTTACCAAGAGCTTTTAGACTATTGATGACATCCGTAAAATGGGTGTACATGTCTCCAATAGTCTCGCTTGGTTTCATACGAAATAATTCAAAATCATGCATCAAAATATTTATTTTAGAGTCTTTAACTCTACTAGTGCCTTCGTGTGTGATTTCGAGTGTGTGCCAAATATCGAAAGTCGTTTCGCACATAAAAACTCGATTGAATTCAGTTTTATCCAAAGCACAAAATAAAGCGTTCATAGCTCTAGCATTTAAAGAGAAAGTCTACTTCTCCAACTCATTCCAATCGTTCATTAGAAGAGAAGACTTTTGAAAACCAAATTCGACTATATTCCATAAATCAAGATTCAACGAAAACAAGAAAACTCTCATCCGAGTTTTCCAATAAGTGTAGTACGTCTCATTAAACATGGGAGGACGAATAATAGAAAAGCCCTCTTGAAAGCCGAAAAGAGTCATTTCTCTTAGGTCTTAAACCAAATGAGAAAAATATGGTTCTGATACCAATTGTTAGGATCAAAAGCGGCACTAAGAGGGGGGGTGAATTAGTGCAGCGGTAAAATTACTGATTTCAAAAACCTTCGTTTTGATTAATCATGATTCGGACGAAAATCATTTCGTAAAGATGTTTAACTTAAAAACACTTGCGTAAGTGTATAATGAGGAAGTAGAGTAATGGGCAAGTAAAATGGTTTGTAGCAAAAGTAATCGACAAAGTAAAAGGCAACAAACCGATTTTATAGTGGTTCGGTCGTCGTGACTTACATCTACTCCAAATTCCTCTTCCGTTGAAGCCACTAGCATCTATTAATGGTCTTTATTTAATAGACAAAGATCAACTACCTTTACAACTCGATTCTCTTTTTGACAGGTTCAGGAGAGAACCTTTACAACCCCTTTTTACAAAGCTTCCCTCACACTCTCCCTTAGAATAGTCTCTAAATTTTAGGAGGAGGGACTCTACACTTTACAAGGGTTTTCAACTCTTGAAACATAGAGTTTATTCACTTTTCTTACTACTCCATGCAAGAATAGCTGGGGAATTTATAGACCCCAAATGGCTTCAAAACTTGGAGTTAAAATTCAAATCCCCGAAATTTTGGGGTACGAGCGGTACCACTGCCTGTAGCCTAACACTGGGTGGTACCACCGCCCAGACTAGCGATACCATCGCCTGACATAGTCTTGAAGACTGTGCCATGATGGTGCCACCTGTTGGGTCATTGTTTGGGCCTTTCATTGGGCCCAACACAGTCCATACATGGGCCCAACTAGCCCCTAATTGGGTTGGCCCAATTTCAATCCCAATTATATGCTAATTATGAAATTTAAGGCATACACTAAGCAAATCTAGTCCAGTTAGTCTAGGTTTCTTCTAGCGAACTTCCGACAATCTCTCGGCAATGTTCCAACGGACTCCCGGCAAGCTCCTAGACTTCACGATGATCTTCTTGGCGAGTTTTGATGAGCTTCTTTGGCAAGCTCCTAGACTTCTCGATCAATTCTGATAGAACTTCCGACGAAAGTTCAGACTTCCGATGAAAGTTTAGACTTCCGACAAACTCTCGAACTCCCAATGAAATCTCGTTCTTGACTTCGAGACTTCATTTACTATATGCCTTGATCACTATCGTAGTTAATACTACACAAATAAAACTTACTTCGATCTAGACAATTATTACAAAACTTTAATCATGTTGTCCGGCATGTCATTGGTTCATCGATGCTTCGTCTGATTCTTCAGCGCATCATCCTCTCTTGTGGCCTATTACTCAATCAACTAGTTGACCTCCGTAACTCTGATTTCTTTGGCGCAATTTTCACTCTTCTTAGCTCGATGCCTGAACTCATGGCCCAAAGCCTTCTATCGATACGTCGACCGATCCTCCAACTCGACGTCCAATCTTTTGACATGTTCCACTCCGGCCCAACATGATTCTTCCTGCTTTAATTATCTCTCCCTGATCGAAGCTTCCTGCGTCATTCAAAATGTGGATCAAATCATAAACACTAACAATTGGTTTCATCATCAAAATCTGAGATTCAACACTTGTGAATATACTTGAAGCTTCTCCAAGCTTCTATTTTGCCCTCTCTATAAGATACTCTTTGTAGTTCCTCTTCCAATGCCTATCTTTGCCGTAGTGGAAGCACTGGCCTTTGTCCTTTACTTGATCTTTTTTAGCAATCTTTGCTTTACCCGATTTGCCCTTGTCCTTCTTAAGGAATTTTTTTGCTTTTCTTTTCTTTCTGGTCTCACCGACATTGAGAACTAGTTTTTTTTTCTTGATGGTGCTCTTTGCCTCCATCAACATATTGAGGAGCTTAGGGTGAGTCACCTTAAGCTTGTTCATATTAAAATTCATTATAAACTGAAAAAAGAAATCTGATAGGGATTGAAGTATAAGGTCTACACATAGCTCATCCTTTGGGGCCATCCCTAGACCTGTGAGTTTCTCTATCCACTCAATCATCTTTAGGACATGGTTCTGAACCGATATCCCCTTGATCATCTTGGCAGGGAAGAGACTCTTAGATATCTCATATCATTGAGTCCTTTCCTATTCCTCAAATAATTTGTGGAGATGCAAGAGAATGGATCTAGCATCCATTTTTTCATACTGTCTCTATAACTCTAGAGTCATAAAGCCTAACATATAATATTGAGCAAGAGTGGAATCATCTATGTACTTCACGTAGTGAGTGTTCTTATCCTCGCTTGCCCCTTCCTCGGGCATAGGCATCATTATATCAAGGACATACATGATTTTCTCCATCGTGAGAATGATTCTCAGGTTGCGGAGCTAATCGGTGTAATTTGGACTAGTGAGGTAGTTGACATCAAGTATATTACGTAAGGGATTTGAATGCAACATATTTCTTAAAATAAAGATGTAGCATAAATAAATAACATGCAGATTTTGTAGAAAAATAAACAATTAAGATAAGGATTTTTATCTTAATCTACTCCCACTATTTTCTCGTGAATCACACAACTCCCTTCAATATGTAAATCAGAGACCCCTGGTAGATCTCTAGTGGGGATCGAGATCCAATCGATATCTTAACGTAACCTTGAGTGACTCAACCAATTACGCTAAGCCCATAAAGGTAGGCAACTCTTGTCAATCACAACTTCTTGTGATTCCCGTCTTATTCGGCCTCTGAACCACCATGGCCTCGAGTGACTCGGCCAACCATGGTGTTCGATTAAGTCATCACCATTGTTATAAAATGAGTTTAATTCGATAATATACCCTCGAGTGACTCGACCAAGTATACTATGTCCTTAAGTCATCGGTGACATCTCTATGTCATAGGTAAAATAGCGAATCACAAAATAGGTGAGCCTCGAGTGACTCGACCAACTCAACCTACGTCAAGAATCGGTCCATACCTATAATAATTAAAGGCCACGTGGGTAATCTAATTGTCTTACATTTACCGACTTAATATTATAAAGATAGAAGATAATCTATAATTAACCCATTACGTGATTGTGTATAAATGTCTCACGCAATCTATAGATGTGATTGAAGGCTTAAACAAGGATAATCAACTGGAGTGATATTATTAGAGTGTACAATATTTTTTTAAGCATTCGACCTAATATATATATATATATATATATATATATATATATATATATATCGAGTAGGTGTACAAGCAATCACACATCACATGAGTAATCACACTAGATAATCATTGACCATACCCTAATATGATCAAGCCCGAGCCAATGGGCATAATCACTCATATCAAGATCTATGTGTGTAGCGGCTCATCTTTATACCCTATGATCATCCATCTCATCTTCATCAGTTCCGTCGGTATCTCGGCACATCTCCATGCGTCGCGATCGTCCGTCTTGGCCTCATGGGTCCCGTTATCGCCTTCACGCTCCCATTATGCCTCCTCGTGTAATTGTAACTTAATCATAGGTATACAGGCCTGACAATAAATGAGAAATAAATTGGAGGCTCGCAGGCCCCGTTAATAATAATCATAATCACACATACACATATCACATGGTCCACGATCATCCGTCCACATTATACATCACATGTACTCATCATCATCATGTAGGACTACTAGATAATAATAATATTAATTAATTAAACTTTTTAATTAACTAATATTTTTTGAAATTTGGGACATGTAGGAAATTTTTTAAATTATGAAGGGTATTTTGGTAATTTAGATAAAAAAATAGAATTCAAAATTTCTGAAATTCTAAGAGGCAAAATTGTCTTTTTGCCCAAAAACCATACTGCTCTGCCTTTGCTGTGTTGCGATCACTGCCACCCTACCAGTGACGGCCACTATAGGGGGCAGGGGCACCACCTTTGCCCGTAGGCAACGCTACCCCTATAGTCACCGCCGCAACTATGGGCGGTTCTAACGTGCGTGCATCGCCCCTGCGGGCACCATCGCCCCTGTAGGCAGTTCTACGCAGTGCTCACAGGCGTTGCCACCTCCGCAAGCTTCTCTACTCACGGGCACAATGCCCGTAGGCGGTGCTGCAACCACCTATAAGTGGCGCTACCCCCATGGGCGGGCACCCCTGTGGGTAGTTCTACCCATGGGCACAGTGCCCACAAGCATCGTTGGCCTCACAAGCACCGCTGCCCATAGGCTGTCGGCTTCTTGTCATAGCCAACTAGCCGTCGCAGATGCCCAAATCTTCAAGCAACCTGTGGCCATTCTACGAGCACAGCAAGGGCAGCAATAGTTGCTTCCCTTTCTTGCCTTTTGCCTCAATAGTTTTGATGATAAAATTCTTCCTAAAACATAACACACGCAGTTTAAAACTAATCTTTCGTACGAATAACCTAGCTTTGATACCACTGTAGGGAAATCTAGAGACAACATCTTATGCATAGCGGAAGAATAGAAAACAAAAATCCCAAATTTTTCAAAAATGTGTTCGTCATGTAAAGATTGATGTACAAAAACCTACGAAACTTAAATTTACGTGTGAGATAATGTTTTATCTAGGGAGATCATATATCCCTAAAATCCTACAAATCTGTGGGAGAGGATAAAGGAGGTCAAGCATTTTCCTCTCTAGCGGTGATCCGCACAATAGGGCTGTGATGATGCTCCTCAAATCTCCATGCCTACTATCTAAGGAGGCGAAGGGGAGAGGAGAATAGAAGGTGGCAACCAGGAAGCCCCAACCTATAAGCCTTTAGTTCCCTCTTATTTATAGAGGACCATAGTTAACTTAACCCTAATGGATTCTACCCTATTAGGTACTGGATCTCCATCTAATTACCCAACCCTCTTAGACTAGTATGTCTCTACCCGATAATCTCTTATTAGCTCTTATTGGATCTCATCCATGGGATCCAATAATTCAAGGACTTATTGGATATCCGATAAGATATGGGTTTTGGTGGATATTTCATATCTGAACCTTTACTCGTTGTAATGCCTACCATATGTGTGTGACCCTCTAGGCCCAATATCGAGTTAGCTGTGCGTCATACATATCAGAACTCCTTGCTTTATGAATTATTATCTCCATAATAATTTACTCGACTCATCGACTACAGATATATTAGGCTACTACACTATAGTCCTCAAACGATATAGGGGAATCCAATCCATTGGACCTTTTATCCTTAGTTACCGTGTATTTATATTCCCTCAACTATCTAATGTCCTAGAGATCGCATACTAGGCATGGTGTTGTCAAGCCCATATGGTTTCTTATCGAGTCTTGCTCTAATTGGTTCTCCCAGAAAACTCTTTCTCTCTCAATCCGAATGACATTGGTCAAGGATTTGTCAAAGTAAGAACATATGATATTTGGTTTCTTATCGAGTCTTGCTCTAATTGGTTCTCCCAGAAAACTCTTTCTCTCTCAATCCGAATGACATTGGTCAAGGATTTGTCAAAGTAAGAACATATGATATTTCTCTTATGATATTGAGAGTAGATGATCCTCTATCAACACTTAATAGCCCTCGTAAGATTGGCTGTCACTCCCAATAACCAACTGTACTAGATTTGGAACTTTTAAACCTATAAGTTTGATATCAAAGAGTAGAGCAATCATGTTGAATCTCGGATTTTGATGATGAAATCAATTGATGGGTTAATTGATCTAATCCATATTATTGAGTTAAGTACGCAGGATTAACTATGATAGCTTGAGGACATAAAGCAAAATCTACTGGAGTCAAGTTTGATGGGTGTTCGAGAGTCCAAAGATTCGTCGAAGATGCTGCC
>LVTN01002121.1:2447-14990 GCA_001649415.1 Musa itinerans | reverse complement strand
TTTCTCTCTTCCTTTCCCCTTTTTTTTTTTTGTTACGTTGCAGCGAAAACGCCAAGGATACCCTAAAGTCTTATCGTAAAAAAGAAGAAGAGAAAGGGGATGATCACTTCGAGGGGATCGGCCTCCTTGATCACTTCGAGGGGATCGACCCTCCTTGATCGCTTCGAGGGGATCGGCCTCCTAGGGTTTGTCAAAGACAAAAGTAGTATTTTTCATAGATGCCCCAAAAGAAGCAGTTACATCTCTATTTATAGAGTTCCACCTAGAGTCCACTAGGACTTAGACTTTTAATAATAAATAAATATTAAATAAACCTCCACTTGACTCTAATCAAACTAAATAGACTCAATAAACAACTAAACTAAATAGACTCAATAAACATTATTCAAAAGCTCAGAAAAAGGGTCCTAACAAGCTCATCCGAGAACTCTTCGCCCTAGACATCAAATACACCATCATCAACGTGAGAAGATGGGCAACAACTACTTCCAATGCCACCCCAACCTCCTCATCAACTGCTTCCTCAAGATCGATAGCCTGCCCACCACCAAGGAAGCCCTGGCCATCACGGATGATGTGTTCTCCCTCCTCACTGTTTAGCCTCTCAAACATCATACCGAGCCATCTCAAGTGCCCCTTGAACTTAAGAGCTCCAAACAAACTATCCCTCCTCCACATCATTAACATTTCAATCACAACTACCAAGGTGGCTACTTCAATCCTCATCAGTGTTGGGCTGACAGCCCACACATGGTTCAGCCCATAATGGGCTTTAATAGCCCACAACCCATCTCCCCTTCGACTAAACCCTAGATCTAATTAGGGGAGAGTGGGGGCTGTGAAATTGAGGTAGAAAAAAGACAGCAGGAATGGCGAAAATTGCTGCAGCAATTCAAAAAGGAGTAAAAGGTAGAAAAACAAGAGAAAGAAAGGGAAGAAAATATGGACAATACAGTGAAACTATTCTCAATCATCCAGTAGTGTTTTCATTTCAGGTTAGATCAGATCTATAGTATATTCTTGCTGTAGTTACTTGGGGAGAATTTAGATATTGTGCACAGTGACATGATTCTTGTATCCCAGTTATTCTCTTATGATTGTTGCTAGGGTTTTGGGCAAGAGATTGAGATTTGTATATTCATTATTCTTATAGTAAATTATCTCTAGTTTGCCTCGTAGTTTTTACCCTTCACATTGGAGGGGTTTTCCACGTAAATCATGGTGTTTTATTTGATTGTGATTACATTTAATTTCGCTGCATGTTATGACCTGCTAGTATTTGTTCCTATACAAAAGTTTATTTCTCTTTATATCCCATCAACTAGCATCAGAGTAGGGTTTTGGTGATTTAATTTTGTATTTGAACATGGAGGCCAGTAATGTTTCTAGCATGATTAGTTTGAATGGAAACAATTGGATGATATGGAAACCAAGAATGGAAGATCTCTTGTATTGCAAAGATTTGTATGGACCTTTGCAAGGGGATAGTGCAAAACCCACAACTATGACAGATGATGAGTGGAAGAGGTTAGATCGAAAAACAATTGGGTTTATTTGACAATGACTTGGCGATAGTGTCTTTCACCATGTTTCTAATGAAAGTTCTGCATATTCTCTTTGGAAAAAGTTAGAATATCTCTATGAAAGAAAAACAACTGGTAATAAAGCTTTTTTGATAAGAAAACTTGTGAACCTAAAATATAGAGAGTGTGCTTCTATTACTGAGTATTTGAATGAAATGCAGAGTATCACTAACCAGTTATCATCTATGAAAATGTCTCTTGATGATGAGTTGCAAGCATTGTTACTTCTCAATTCATTGCCAAAAAGTTGGGAGACATTAGTGGTTTCCCTCAGTAATTTTGCGCTAGATGGTGTTGTCACTATGAGTCAAGTAACAAGCAGTTTGTTGAATGAGGAGTTGAGAAGAAAGAATTCAGCAACATCTCAAAATGATTCACAGGCACTTATCTCAAAGAACAGAGGAAGGTCAAAATCTAGAAGCAGTTCACGCATGGGTAGAAGCAAGTCAAGATCAAGAAAAGATATTGTTTGCTATAACTGTGATGAGAAAGGACATTATAAGAATCAATATAAGCAACTTAAGAAGAGCAAGAGAAAGGGAAAAGAAGTGGAGTCTACAAAGTCAAAAGATAATATCACTGTTATAGTGCAGGGTGGTGATTATTTGATTTTGTCTCCTTCTGATAATATTTTTTCTTATATGTGTCAGGATCTTGAGTGAGTAATTGACATAGGTGCTTCTTATCATGCTACACCACGGAGGAGTTTTTTGCTACTTACAAGTCTGAAAATTTTGGTGTTGTCAAGATAGGTAATTATGGCACGGCAGACATCATTAGCATGGGTGACATCCACATAAAGACCAACCTTGACTGCAAGTTGGTGCTTAAAGATATAAGGCATGTGATTGACTTGAGGCTAAATTTAATTTCAGTTGGAAGATTAGATGATGAAGACTATGATAGTAGATTTCACAAAGGGCAATGGAAGCTCAGTAAGGGTTCTCTTATTGTGGCTAGTGGAAAGAAATGTCATACCTTATATAGGTTGCAGGCCAAAACTTATGGTGAGCAATTAAATGCTATAAAGAAAGACTTCAGCATAGAGTTATGGCATAGGTAACTCGGACACATGAGCGAGAAGGGGCTGTAAGCTCTTTCCAAGAGAGAGGTATTGTCAGACCTCAAAGGTATACATATGAACCCTTGTATTTATTGTTTAGTTAGTAAATAATACAGAGTTTCATTTGCTAGTCCTACTATATCTAGAAAAATGTATGCCTTAAATCGTGTTTATACAGATGTATGTGGTCCTTTGAGGATAAAAACTCTTGGTGTATCTGTTGATGTTCTTGGCATTAGTGGTGTACTTTATTTTGTCACTTTTATAGATGATTTTTTTAGGAAAGTTTGGGCCTATGCTTTGAAGACCAAAGATCATGTTATTAATGTCTTCAAAGAATTTCATGCTAGGGTTAAAAGGGAGATAAAAAGGCAATTGAAATGCATAAGATCATATAATGGTGGTAAGTATATAGGATTATTTAATGATTATTACAGGTCACATGACATCCAATATGAGATAACAGTTCCTGATACACCTTAGCATAATGCAATTGCAGAGAGGATGAACCGCACCATCATGGAAAATATCATATGTATACTTTCATAGGCTAAGCTACCTAAAAGGTTTTGGGATGAGGCTTTGAGGACTGCAGTTGATGTGATCAACTTGTCACCATGTACAGCCCTAGATGGTGATGTTGCAGAGCATGTATGGTCAGGGAAAGATGTTTCCTACAAGCATTTGAGAGTGTTTGGTTGTCACGCATTTGCACATGTTCCAAACAATGAGAAGTCCAAGTTGGATGGTAAGACTAAAGAATATATTTTTCTTGGCTACTCATATGATCAGTTTGATTATAGGCTTTAGGATCCAGAAAAGCATAAGGTATTCAGAAGCAGAGATGTGGTCTTCTTTGAGGATCAAACCTTTGAAGATTTGAAGAAGATTGCACTAGCCAAGACTTCTGCAGAAGGATTAGCAGATTGTGACTCAGTTATTCCTCCAGAATATTAGGGTGATGGGGGAGATGTGCAGGAAGATGGTGTAGAGCCTGATGTTGATCTACCTGCAGGACATGTTGAGCAAGAAGAAGTTGGAGAGCAACTTCCTACCGAACCTTAATTGAGAATATCTTTTAGACAACGTCTACCTTCCAGAAGATACTCTATAGATGAATATGTGATGCTTACTGATGCAAGTAAACTAGAGAGTTATCAGGAAGTAATAGAAAGTGAGCAGAAAAAGAAGTGGTTATTTGCTATGCAGGAAGAGATGTATGCTCTTCAGAAGAACCACACTTATGATTTGGTGCTACTACCAAATGGAATGAAGGCCTTGAAGAACAAGTGGGTTTTTAGGTTGAAGACTTATTGTTCTCAACCAAAGTACAAAGCTAGATTGGTTGTGAAAGGCTTTGGTCAAAAGAAAGGTATTGACTTTGAAGAGATATTTTCTCCTATTGTTAAGATGTCTTCTATTCATGTTGCTCTTGGTATTGCTGCTAGCCAAGACTTGGAGGTTGAGCAATTAGATGTGAAGACAACTTTCCTTTATGGTGATTTGGAGGAGGAAATTTATATAGAGCAACCAGAAGGCTTCAAAGTCAAAGGTAAAGAGAATTTTGTCTACAAGTTGAAGAAGAGATTGTATGGGCTGAAGCAAGCTATGAGATAGTGGTATAGAAAGTTTGATTCATTTATGACAGAAAATGGATACAAAAGAACGGCTTTAGATCATTGTGTGTACATCAGATGGTTTGGTGAGAATTTTATTATTCTCTTACTTTATGTTGATGACATGCTTATTCTTGGGAAAGATATATCTATAATTGACAGGTTGAAGAAGGAATTGAGTGAATCTTTTGTAATGAAGGACATGGGGCCAGCAAAGCAAATATTGGGCATGTAGATTTCCCATGATAAAAAAACCAAAAAGATTTGGTTGTCATAGGAGAAATACATCGAGAATGTATTGGAAAGGTTCAGTGTGAGCAATGCAAAGCCAGTTGGTTCTCCTCTTAGAGGTCACTTTAAGTTGTGCTCAGAACAGAGTCCGTCAAGTGATGAGAAGAAGGAGAAAATACAAAAGGTTCCTTATGCTTCAACAATTGGAAGTTTAATGTATGCAATGATATGTACAAGGTCGGACATCGCATATGCAGTTGATGTTATTAGCAGGTTTCTTGCAAATCCAGGCAAAGAGCACTAAGCAGTGAAGTAGATTTTTAGATATCTCAGAGGGAGCTCTAAAGTTTATTTAAGCTTTGGAGATGGACCACCTATGTTGACAAGTTACACAGATGTAGATATGGCAAGAGATATAGATACAAGGAAGTCCACATCAGGTTATGTACTTACTTTTACAGGGAGAGCTGTGTTATGGCAATCCAGACTGCAATAGTGTATTGCTCTCTCCACCATAGAGGTAGAATATATTGCTACTATAGAGGTATGTAAAAAAATATTATGGATGAAAGAATTCTTAAAAGAATTGAGGCTGAAATAGAAAAATTATGTGGTGCATTGTGACAGCCAGAGTGTCATTCATTTATGTAAGAACCCAATGTTTCATTCCAAGTCAAAGCATATAGATGTCGGATACCACTAGATTCGAAATGTATTTGAAGAGAAGTAGTTGCAGCTTCAGAAAATTCACACGGATGATAATGGAGCAGACATGTTGACAAAGACTTTACTAAAAGAAAGACAGGAGTTATGCCGACAGCTGGTCGGCATGGCTTCACATTGAGGAGTCATAGGACAACCTCCCTTTTGGGCTGAAGGGGAATGTTGTTGGATTGACAGCCCACACATGGTTCAGCCCACAGTGGGCTTTAATAGCCCACAACCCATCTCCCCTTTGACTAAACCCTAAATCTAATTAGGGGAGAGTGAAGGCTATGAAATTTAGGTAGAAAAAAGGCAACAGCAAGGGCGAAAATTACTACAGCAACTTGATTCAAAAAGGAGGAGAAAATGGTAGAAAAATAAGAGAAAGAAAGGGAAGAAGACAAGGATAATGCAGTGAGACTATTCTCAATCATCTAGTAGTGTTTTCATCTCAAGTTAGATCAGATCTATAGTATATTCTTGCTATGGTTATTTGGGGAGAATTTAGATATTGTGCACAATGACGTGATCCTTGTATCCCAGTTATTCTCTTGTGATTGTTGCTAGGGTTTTGGGCAAGAGATTAAGATTTGTATATTCATTATTCTTATAGTGGATTATCTTTAGTTTGCCTCATGGTTTTTACCCTTCACATTGGAGGGGTTTTCCACGTAAATCTTGGTGTTCTATTTGATTGTGATTTCATTTAATTCTGTTGCGTGTTATGGCCTACTAGTATTTGTTTCTATACAAAAGTTTATTTCTCTTTATATCCCATCAATCAGTCTAGGTGCCCTAACCACATAAACCAATAAAGAGTTATTTGCCAACTATGTGATAAAGTTGGCCACTCTACAAAGATCTGTCAATCTCGCCCCAACTTCTTGCTCAATCACATTGGCCTCAAGCAAATCTCATGACTACTCCAAATAGTAGTCATCATAATTGGATCGTGGACTCTAGCGCACCTCACTTTATCTTCATACTTTTGCTGATACTGATTGGGCGGGAAACTTTGATGATAAAACATCCATGTTATAGTATATATTGTCTTCCTTGGATCTAATCCAATCACTTGTAGTTCTAAGAAGCAAAAGATAATTATACGGTCTACAATTGAAGCTGAATACCGTGTCATCGCTACCGCTACTACTGAACTCAATTGAGTTACAAATCTCCTCAAGGAACTCAATATCAACTCTACCCTTACTCCAACAATATATTATGATAATATTGGAGCTACCTACTTATGTGTCAATCTAGTGTTCCACTTACGTATGAAACACATTGCCATCGACTTCCACTTCGTGTGAGATCAAGTTGTCAGACATCAACTACGTGTCTCTTATGTACATATGGCTGATCAACTAGCAGACTCACGAAGCCTCTAGCCCGCAAACTATTTTTGTTGCATCGGTTCAAGATTGACATCCTTGATAGGAGCTTAATCTTATAGAGGCATGATAGCAAATGAGATTTCCTTAACTGCATGAGGAAATTTCGCTACTTAGTTAAGGAAAATCCTCTCTTTCAACATGTATAAATAGACACTATATCAAACTAATCGATGTGCGCTTTTGCTTTTACACTTCATTCTATCAATTGTTGTTATCATCGTAGAAGTCAACTTAGTTATCAACTAGTTTTATGAATTTTGTATCATCTCTTAATATACCCAAATGATCCACCATGATAATGTCGATGCTATCTATCTGAACTCTGATTCAGTATTTCATTCTCCTATGAAAAATATCATCATCAATTTTTATTTTATTAGAAATCAAGTGGAAAGACATCAAAGTTATATATCCCATTTTCATACTTGTTCTTTATGAAGTCATTTTCTTATAAGATATTCTGCTTATATCGCTTCAAGATTAGTATTACATGATGGAAACTTAGTCTTGCATGGACATGATAATGAATTATTGATAAGAGTAGTGTTAGATAATAAATGATTGACAAATAATGATCATAGGAAATCTTGATACACTTGCTATAAATAATCCATTTGTATCTTTAGTGTACCACACTCAGTCAACTCAAGATATAAGAATAATTACCTTGATTCATGAACATGATTAAAAGACAATTGTATCTATATACATATCAATAAAACGATACAGTCGTCAATCGCATATTATATGAGGAATAATGTCTTGCAATTGTCTTGGAACTTTCTCATTTTGGTGGTTCCATGCAAGTGTAAGATTGCCCAGAAATCAAGAATCGGTAATCTCAGACCCATAGGAAGACCAAATTGCTGCATCCATTTTCAGGGCTTTTACTTTGACCGTCTTTCAAGACTTGTCACAATGTTGATTCTTGATGCACATTAGGGTAACCTCTCGTGATTTTTTGCATCTTATCAGAGGTCTCTATACTTGGTGTCATTTCTCATCCACCAGTCGTTTGACATAGAAAGGAAATCTAGATATATGTCAAAGTTTGTTGACTTTGATAAACACCAAATTAGACTTGTTACCTTCATCCTTATGGTGTGCCACAAGTAGATCAAGAATTTATGTTTATATGGTATACGCCTCAGTTCCTGAGAACAACGACATGTAGAAAATCTGCTAAACGAGATTGCTGACAACAATGTGTGTGATGTGGATGTTTAAAAAGTTTCTGTGCATATGATCTTTAGATTCTCTTCAGATATCATGTCATAAGCACAAGTGAGGAGGAGATGTTCTTGACATTGCAGACTTTTCTTTCCTGATGGTGCAACTAGTTCTACAAAAGGAGAGTACACAAACACACATTCCAGTTCACGCTTTAGCTCAGGAAGAGTATATGCTTACTAATTCTCCTGCCATTTCTGTCAACTTTAGGGTTTCGCTCTCTCGTTGCATGACTTTGATGATGCCTTGCGACCGAGAAGAGCCCCACTTGGATGATTTCTGAGACTTTTGGTTTGGAATTCAGGGCTGACTTTGAGGTTTTCAGGTCACCTCAGTGCATGCAATTTGCTTTAGTCAGCAGATGCTTCTTCACTTCTCCAAACCAACAAAATGAAGACAAACCTTCGTTTCTCCATGATAAAAGGCCATGATTCCAATATCTGCAGTTGCGTGGTTGACAATGCCAGGTAAACAACCTGCACAAACTTCACTGAATTCGTCCACTTGCAGTTTCTGATGTCTACTTCTTGTAGTTGTGCATGCAGTTGTGTGGTTAAAGTTGGTGCAGATTGATACTTCTCCATGACAAACTTGGAATCAAAGGGTTTGACTTAACCGTGCCGGTTCCGAGATCATGGAGAACTACTCGAGTTTATTTGAAGACGAATTCAGCCTTTGACATTAAAAGTCTTGCTGCATTCTTCGTTGCTGACTGCGGGCAAAATTTGAACTCTTCACAAGGTGTATGTATCGTGGGCTAATCGTAGTCCTCACGATCTTGACTGGTAGTTGATCAAAGAACCTGACACCATGCATAGCAACTTTTTCTCTAAGGTTTGAAATAGTTCATATGTGTGAGACATCATAAGTGGATAAAAGCTGGTTAATCATCTAATGTGAAAGTAGTCACATAGGTTAATTAGAAGTTGAGTATATTAGATTATATGATCTTATTTAATTAGATAAAATATATTATAGATTTGATTAGATTTTGATTACGATTAATAGAAAGGAAGTTCAATTATAATAAGATTCCTTGAGTTAATGGTTGAGTATATTAGATATATTATAGTATGATAGGATTTCTAACCTTTTTTTTCTATAAAGTTCAATTATTGATGAGAGGAACCCTCATAATTATTTTTTTTAGACTCTCTGTTCTCACTTATATATAGGTAACACTTTCTAGGGATGATCATATCATAATATAGAGATCTCTTCTCTCACCTCTCAATAAGTCCTTATTTCATCAATTATAGTGGTCTTAAAAATAAGAAGAGAAGAGAAAGTGAGTCTTTCTTCTTCTCTATGCATATTCACGATGCATGTAAATCATGGTGCATTACTTAATGACATCCGAGGTATTCTATTGATTATTATGTTTAAAAGCTATGCACCTTCTGTCTTAGATATATAATATTTGATTTTAATCCTAGTATTAAATTTTTTATATAATAGTTTTATATCTTACGTTTCAGAGTCATGTCATTGAAATCTAAGTTAATGTAAATCGTTAAAGAAACTAGATCTATTTATACATTAGATCTATTTTTTAACCTATTTGTGTATTACATCTATTTTGATTATCTCGAATTATTATTTCTAGCTCCAATAATATGGCACTTGCATCATATAATCTATGTCATGCCTTAGCCTCGAAGATCATTCGTATGCATCGTTCAAGTACCTAGATTATACTCCAGCCTTCCCCTCTATTTGTTCACCTACTTGCATGCGATAAAGATTTTCTTAACTTGCATGTAGAATATATAGGAGGCAGAGTGTCTAGGCATTGGAAAGGTATTGTCCAACTTTAATCAGTAGTTTACCAAGCTTGTTGTCAACAAAGACGCAATGAACGTAGTGATAGCAGATAAGATTTTCCCAACTACATGAGGAAATCTCTTTACTCTGTTGAGGGAAATCCTCTATTCTGTTGAGGGAAATCCTCTATTCTATTGAGGGAAATCCTCCCTCCAAATCTGTATAAATAGGAGAGGGATATGTTAATGCATTCAGGTTTCTTCAATAATTCTTCTTGTCTTCTATTCTTTCTAACATGGTATCAGAGCAGGTGAGACGAGCGAGGCTCGACGGTCATCGAAGCCTGCCATTCACCACATCCTTTGCCTCTACAGAGCAAAGGAGGGAACTCTTTCCAGTCGGACTCCTCTCTCAGTCCGTTGTACGGTCATTTGCTGTATAGCACGTGACGCCTTCGTTGCTACCCCAGCTGCTACCGTGACCACACCCGGCATCGCCATCAGGTGTGGCCACAACAACGAGGGCTTGTTTTGTGTGACCGACTGCTCGTCCTTAGCAGTGGATCCCTCTCCAACCCCTGCTCGCTTCTTCCCTCTTCTCCTCCATGCGGCCTTCTTCTTCACCGGCACTGCTTGCACCGACCCCAGGCTCGGGTTGTCCATGTCGTAGCATCGTCTTCATCAGGCTGTGATCTGCATCAATCGTAGCCCGTTGCCTCACTGTCAACAGTCGGTCCTCAGCTCCTGCTAAGAAAAAATTGCTATAGGTTTCTCCACCAAATCACTGTAGCTACCTCCTCTACTATAGTTTCTTCCTCTACTATAGCTTCCTCCTCTACTATAGCTTTCTCCTCTACTATAGTATCGCTGCAGCTTCCTCCCCTATTGCAGCTACCTCCTCTACTATAGCTTCCTCCTCTACTATAGCTTCCTCCTCTACTGCAGCTACCTCCTCTACTGTAGCTTCTTCATCTGCTATAGCTTCCTCCTCTACTGCACCTCTACTGCAGCTTTCTCCTCTACTGTAGCATTGCTGTAGCTTTCTCCTCTATTGTAGCATCGCTATAGCTTTCTCCTCTATTGTAGCATCGCTACAGCTTTCTCCTCTACTATAACATTGCTGTAGCTTCCTCCTCTACTATAGCATCACTGCAACATCGTTGTAGCTTCCTCCTATGCTACAGCTTCCTTTTCTACTATAGCATCACTGTAACATCGCTGCAGCTTCCTCCTCTACTGTGACTTCCTCCTCTACTGCACCATTGCTGTAGCTTTCTCCTCTACTGCAGTAGCCGCAGCAACAGCAACATTTTATTATTTATAAATTATAATAAATTATATTTTATATTATTATATTGGTTTTATAATCCATAAAGTGGCTTGGATTAATAAATTTATAAAATTATATTAAAAAATTAATGTTAAATAATATTAAGAAAAATAATGTTCATAATGATATATATAATTAGGATATTTAGATAATTTTAAAGTCAAATCTACTTTGAATAATTATGTGATAGGGGAGGATAATATTATTTTAAATTTTCTTATAATTTAAGTTTTATACCGAAAGTTAGCAACTCTATTCCACAAAGATAATATCAGCCTTCGTAATAATAAAATATTATATGGATATTAAATATGCCAATATTTACTTAATAATAATATTTAGACTTTATTATAGAAAATAACTTGTGCACCGAAATATTAAGGATTGATTTAAAATTATTGATAAGTCATTAATTAGTATCTTATTAATAGAATTGACTTCAGCTTAGTATTACAATATTTAAGAAATTCTATGATATATCCTTGTAATGACTAACAAAATTGTAAAACTAAAAGATATTTGGTATAAATGCAGATAAGTCCTTTTTATTCTTAGTTTTCTTCCTTTTTATTTGGCACATTTAAAATTCGCTACAACATAGATAAAAGATAAGTAAAATTTAAATAAGCTGACTAATATATGTGTTTAGGAAGAATTTGTTGAATCTTGGATTTTGATGATGAAGTCAATTGTCATTTGTTATATAATCCATATGTTGAGATAAGTGTGTAGGATTAACTACGATGGAAGTAAGACATGCAATAGGAGTTGCGCCGGAGTCAAGACCATGATCACGTTGGAGGTTCGAGAGTTCGACGGAAGTCTGGACGGTCGTCGGAGGTTCTGCGAGAACAAATCCGAGAAGTCCAGGAGCTTGCCAAAGAAGCTCGTCGGAACTCGCCAAGTGAATCGTCGCAAGTCCAGAAGTTTATCGGAAGTCCGCTGGAGCATTGCCAAGGGATCGTCGGATGTTCGCCGAAAGCTCACCGAAAGAAGCGATTGACACACCGGAGTAAGTTACAGTATTTATGTCTTAAATAATCATAGTTAGCATGATAATTAAGTTAGGAATGGGAGGTGATCCCATTAACTTAATCTTAGGGCAATTGGGCCCTTGATAGACCCAAATTGGGCCGAATGGATCAACCCATTCGGACCCAGAATTTCTGGCCGGCGGTGGCACCGCCCAAGAGCTCGGTCTCCCAGGAATGTTGGGCGGTGGAACCGCCCCTGTCAGGCGGTGGTACCGCTTGAGCTCGGTCACCGAGCTCTGCCAAGCGGTGGTACCACCCCTGTCAGGCAGTGGTACCACCAGAGCTTGGAGAGTCTCCGAGCTCTATCAGGAGATAGTACCACCCAGTCAGGCGGTGGTACCGCCAAGACCTCGGAAATTCGGGAGATGACATTTTTTAGCTCCAAATTCAAACCAGTTTGGGGCCTATATATACCCCACCCTTTCCTGCATGAAAGGGCACCGAAATCTTGATCTTATTCTGTGATTTTTAGAGCTCAAAAGTGTTGTAAAGGCCAAAAGTTCTTCTCCCTCTTTTCTTCTAAGTTTTGATCATTCAAGAGAGGAGTGAAAAATCTGTAAGGGTTGTCTCCTAAGCCCGTCAAAAGGAGTA